>VYZU01025654.1:0-81885 GCA_013401355.1 Ceyx cyanopectus | reverse complement strand
GGCTAAAGAGCCCCAACTCTCAAGCCCTGCAGGGACTAAGCTGTTGCTGAATCTCTTTTATCTCAGTACAGATGGCAGGAACAGTTAAATACTTGAGCATCCTCTCACCACAACCTGCATCAACCCGAAGTGCAGCTGTCAATAGCCAAGTCAGCATTTATAATAGATACTTGAGTAAAATACAGGCAAAGATTATTACCATGATGATATGAAAACACATCAGGACCTAACAGTGGATATCATATTGTTACAGTGAATGCAGTTATTGAAATGATTATTTTAGAAAGTTAATCTGAGGTGCCTTCTTGAGAAACCTTTAAGGAACTCCATTTTCAAAAAGTGGAACATCTTTAGTCTTGAAATAGACAAAATGTTTCATCTGGGACACAGCAATACCTAGGCATTATCTCAAATTCATTAGTCGTATGCTTAAGCTTATGAATTTTAACTTCTCTGCATCTATTAACTGCATCTATTTCTCTACATAGTTTGAAAACTGAAAACAGAGGGAAATGCACATTGTAGAAGTTTACAGTGTCTCTACCATATATCTAATAAAATAAGTGGTATTGTTTAAAAATCTACACCTACTCCAGGAAACATACTATTAATAACAAAATGCCTGACACCGACTGCTTACATTTCATTTTGCCACAAAGTCCCATGCTTCAATGTCATGCTTCAGTACCTGTGTAAAGGTGTGTAAAAGTGGTGTGTAAAGAACTGTTCTGTATCTCATCTGTGGGATGAGAACAACACCACCATTCTGACCTTTTTATTTTTTTATCTTTTCTTTGATATTTACATGACTAGAATATTACATTTGAGGTATACACAGTCCCTTAGGAGTTTCTGAAATCACTGGGACTGCTGGTAAGGGTGTATTTTGGGCTTTCGGGTAATTAATATGCTACAGATTTTAAAAATAGGGCAAATTTGCTTCAGCAGGAGCAGACATTCTCAGAGCTTCACTCAAGCCATTTGTAAGTTGTTCTTTGGTAAAATGCTCGTCCATCATAATTTTTTGGCCCAAGTAGGTTCCAGTCGGGTGTCCAAACCAAGGTTTGTGAGGCCAAAGTTAGGACATTTGATTAAGATGTTAATATTCTATTTTGTGGCACTGGAGCATCAACAGAATACCCCCATAACTGGCTTGCAGACACAGCTGTGATTTCCCTCACCAGGTTGGAACCTGCATGGTATGAAAGATCCTCATGGCTAACAGGTTATGGAGGCTCACCAGTACCAACCACCCTAGTGCTCATGCAGCAGAAGGACTGGAGTCCTAACGGGCGCTGCTAGGAGTTACCTAGTGCCTATGGGACAGCCACCTGCTGGTTCTGCATCAGGTCAGCTTTGGAGCATATAGCACTAAACTCCAAGGGGTTCTGGGCTCACCCACCATGTGCTCATTGCAAGAGCAAGGGCCTCATTTGCAGGTGAGCTTGGGCATGTCCCGTGTTGGTACAAGCAGAGCATAGTCATCAATATTAGTGGCAGCTGCAGTGAAAGATTACAGTGTGAGGCATGATGTCTTGCCTCAGTTCTCTTCCTAACAGACCAGCAAGAAAAATAAAGCTCTTGTGATTTATACTTGCGGAGTAATCTCCACAGTAATGTGAAATATGATAGTTCAAATGGGTAAAAACAATGACAGCTGTTACCATTTTTGACAGGCAATGGGTTTGGAGCTTGGTGATGAATTGCATGCTGTCTGGGGTTTGTTCAGCCCACTTATCTTCAGGATGTCATTTTGTTTTTTGGGTTTTTTTTCCCTTTCTTTCTTTAAAAGAAAAACATCTTCTAAGTCCTTTGGTTTGATGTTGGAAACTTAACAGTTTCTGCTTGGTAAAGAATTTTGCTTTCTTATGATCTTTTCTTGGAAAATGTCTCTGCATAGATTCCTAAGAAAAAGTTTTGAATGTTTATCCTGCTTTGATAAGGTAGAATAATGTTCTCTTTTTTATCTTTCATTTTATTTTAATTGGACCTGCAACAAAGATACCTAATTATATGAGGAATTTTAGTTTTGACAAATTTCAAGCTAAAATATCACTAAAACACATAAATATATCTGAATTTCAGACTTACAATTCCATGTAGGCAAGAGTAAACCATATTTTATGTCAGATAACACCAGACCAGACTCTGAGATACTAAAGAATGTGATTATACCCCAATCCCTATCTCTGTGAAACTGGTGTCAAGAAGTTTTCCAGAAGAAGGTTGGAAATTCAGTACAAGCAGTAAGGGTGCATCTTGCAAAGTCCCATGTGGGTGTCAGAGCTTTGCTTATTCTCCTTCAATAACAAACACTGTCAAGCCTCACTTTAGGCCTTTCTTGGAATGGTCAAAGCACAATGTGGATAGGTAAAAAAAAGCAGGTGGCAGAGAAAGCCCCTTTTGGCAGGAGGGCTGTGTTTACCCAATTGCAACATATTAGTTCAAGGAGAAAAAGGATCAACTGCTTTTAACAATTAAGAGCATTTGACACGGCTGAGCGTGGAAAGCTAAGTCCCAGACTGGCAGAAGACAGTGTGATATCTATGATGATTCTATGATTTTAATTCTGTTTGCATAGTCCTCATTGCACACTTTATCTTGCAAATGAAAGAAAAGAGCTCAACTGCACAACTACAACAACCCAGCTCTTCTTTCTCCCATCTTGGTGTTATTGCATGTGAAAATCTGTACAACAGGATCTTGCTGAACTTAAGTTTTGCTCCCTTTTAAACCAGTGGCATTGCTTCTTAGCTACTTATTTCCATGGGAACCAGAGCCAAGCTTTAAGTCCTTAAAATTTCCTCCGCTTCTAATTTCACTGGCGTCAAGTTCTGACCAGTTAATCAAATGTCTTTTGTGTTGCAGGTGCCTTAATGTTTATTTGGATTAGTGTACCAGTTGCTATTTTTAGCCCTTTGGTCTTTGGGTTGAATGAATACCAGCATAGACCTTAAACCATAATAAACATGTGTTTTTAACCTTGCCATTTATTTTTATGTCTCTGTATCCAGATAATCAGGATGTGGTTAACTGTGAAGGTAGTTGACTACTACTTCAAATTTCAATGCACACCCACATACAAAAATATACGTTGTAGAGAGTTACAGCTTTAAAAACAACCAGACAGACCCCTGTCAGACTGTAATGTCTCTTGCCATGTGACTGACAATGGTACCACCTGGCTTACTGCCTGGACTTTGTCCTCTGATTACAGTGATCTAAGTCTGCTTCACCCTTACAAAATAGCCATCAGCTTTTTCCTCACTATTCATGCTTCACGGACAATATAAATAATAATAGGTATATAATGGGATAACCAAATATCAAAAGCACTTTTAAAATGTATCGAAAAAGCCAAGTAAGAAACAGAGTTGAGAAGTAACACTACAAATATGATACCTTTGCGTTTTAAAACTGAATTCCTGACACTTATGTGGCTTTTCTCCTTTGTAATGTGGGGAAAAAGTACAAAGCTAAATGTTTTATACCATGTGTTTTCTGCCTGATCTAATGGGAAATTTTCTATGCAGAGATTAAAACCACTATCGTACATCACAGAAATGTATTTATACATCTCTATTTCTGCTTTTGCCAAGCAGAGAGTCAGCAAAGAATGGCACAATCAGCCTTGAATTATGCTCTGGGGCAGGACCTGGAGATAGAGTAATCAGCAAATTAGCAGATACTTTTGGCACTAGCAGGGCCCCAGACTAATTCTCATTAACATCAGATGAAATACTCCACCTGAGTGAGTTGGAGGCACATCAGGTTTTAAGAGCCAGATCCAAAGAGAGGTTTAAACAATGTAGCCTAAACCCAGGGCCAAAGATAACCCCTGCAGCAAGCAGTTTCCTGAGCCTCCAAAAACCTGAGCCTCCCTGTGTTATTTAAAGGCTGTGCAGGCATCTGCAGTTCTGCAGCTGTGGCACATGGTCAGAACACCACCAGTGTGAGCAATATGTTCCCATGTAAGCTTTTCCCAAGTGTGGGAGCTGATTAGCTTTATTCCAGGATCCCAAGAAGATCCTGGAAGTAACAGCTACATTTAACTAATGTTGAAGACAGGTGAACTGCAGCCTTACTTTCAAAGAGCTGCTGGAGATGTATGTGATTTCTTGTAACAGCTTTAAGCACCTATCTGGCACGTGGGGAGTTCAGGGTCAACCTGGAAGGCTATGAGCCAAATTCTCAACTGCTTACAAGGGAGTGTGTAGTTAAACTCATTCTAACGCAAGTCTGCATTCGTTACTATTGCTGCTGCAAGAACTGAGCTATTGCACAGAAAGGAATTCAAACATTTGCAGGGCTTTAAAGAAGCAAAGAGGAGGGAGCTGATTTTGCATCCAAAGGTGTAGAGCATTCAGGTGGCACTATCTGGTCGCTGGGTTTTATGCAGTGACTCTGTAAGAGATAACTTTGTAACAGCCATGGGAACAGAATATCCCTTTGTTTTCTTTAAGACCTGGGGAGGAAGGCTCCTCTGGGAATGCAGCTGGGAAGTCATTAACACAGTGTTCTCCTTTGCAGATGCTGCAGCTCCAGCTTGTTGTGGTGAATTTGGCCCTTGTGATTACCCTTCTGCAGTGGGACTCTAGCTCGGTGCTCCTTGCAGAGGCAGCTCCAGAGGTAGGTGATCTGGTGGTCATCACATAACCCTGCTCCTCCTCAGGTTGTTTTTTGGCTACAGAGTGTGGAAGGCACCATGGTACCCAAACGGTGTTTGAAAGGCAAACATTCAGTATCGACCCTGCAAGAGCAAAGGAGGAACCCAGTGAAAAGAGTGTTGTAAATGGCCATGCTCTGGGAGGACAGACAGAATGAAGTCTAACCCAGGTTCATGAAACCTCTCCTGAAACACCATGGGATTTTTCTTTGTGTTAAAACATTGTCCAGCAACTTTGTATAGAAAACTTCCTGAAGAAGTGATGGTGGGGAGGAATCAAACTCCTCTAACACTGAAGGGAACATTTCATTCTTAAAGACAAATAATAGCATTAAAAGTGTGCAGCTTTCAGGAGCCATAAGGATGGCCCTGAGAGAAGACCTCCTGCAAAGAAGTTAAAAATTAAAGGAGACAAAATAGACCAGGAGAGGGAAGGAGCAATTTGTCTAAGCTTGCAAAGGAAAGCAGTGGTTGAAATGCCTCCTGTTTCAGCTGAGATGACACACAGAGGTTGCACCTGAAAATACTTCTGGTTTTTTGGCTTTTTTTTTTTTTTTTTTTTTCTTTTTTTTTCCTTTTTTTTTTTCCCCTGTCATCTTGACATAAAGCAGACTTGGCAGGAAAGGTATTTATGTAACGATTTTACACCATAAAAAAATGAAGTATCTAAAAGTTAAATCAAAATAACACTGTTTGGCTGTAGGGTCTTTACATAGATTGGGGAATTTACATAGGGTTTGGGGGGACCACTCCACACATCAGTGCTGCAGTAGCTGCTGCTGTCTGATCATCAGAGATGATGTCACAGAGACCTGATATGCTGGCTCTAGCAATGATGGGGTTGTGTGAAAAGAATTTAAGAACGGAACATATACAGAGGCTTGCTGATACAGAGACTTGCATTGGACCAGGGCATGTTTTAGCTGCTGATGGTTGTGAATTTGTCTTTGAAACAGTTTAAAATTTTGGTATCTGTGATGTGCTTTAGCAATGCATTCCATTTCATCTATGTGCTGCATTTAAAATGTAGCTCCTTATATTTATTTTAAATCCTCCATCTGGTGACTTCACTGGGTGGACTGAGGAGCTCTTTTTCTTGAGGAAAAAATTACTGGTCTTTAGTCACCTCTTTGCTGTTCATAAGTTTTTTTTAACCCTTCTCTGTAGCCCCTATGTCCTACACTTTTTTCTGCCTACCTGTGAAGCTATACTTTGTTCAGTGGTTCACCACAGGAAATCTGTGGTCTATTTCTGATTAACATTTTAGCTGTCTCTTTACTTCTTACAATTCTATTTATCCTCTTTAAGACAAAAAAACTCACAAAATAGGAGCAGAGGCTATTTTTGACCTTCTAGTTTCAACTGTTATTGTAGATACTTATCCCCACTAACTAGAGGGAAGAGTTTTGTATTTTTTAAAGGCATCATTTTGTTGCAAACCTCTATGAAAGTTTTACAACCCTGAAAGGAAACAGAAAGGATTAGTGCACTTGAGGCTCATAAAAAGTCAGAGGACAAAATGAGACCCTTTACAAAAATATAAACAGTGCTACATCATTTGTGTGATCATTGTGGTTGTGTGCTCCCCCTTATATAAAGATCACAGCATCACCCAGTTATGCCACCCATCTGTAGTGGGAAACATCACCACCACAACTATGGTGTGGACCACAATAGAGACAAGCATATTACATCATCCATGTGGTGGCTTCCTTTACATTTGTACTAAACCCATTGTGTATGACTAAGATGGTGGTGTGCTTCTAAAGATAGAGGAAAACCTGCTTTTGAAGTATATAATAAAAGTTTTGGTTAGAAATTTTAGTCTTAATTCAGTGAAGATCAAGTGGATCAAGAAGGCAAACATCTCCTTGAAGAGAGAATGAATTCAGCTTAACACCTGCTTTTGTAGACTAGCTGCTGCCCTGTGTTTTTATCTTCTTAGTGAAGAAACTATTTCACTTTGATTTGTTTCATTTCTCTCTTGATAGACCCCAATATTCTCAGCCATTCTGGATAGCAAAGTAGAGTTTGATTTCAAAAAGGTGTTAAGCCCAGTGTCATAACTAAGGTTTGAAATGCTGTATCCAAAATACTGTTCTTTCCTTCTCCCTACATATTGTTAGTGATTAAATTCTTTGAATGTTAGTGCTGAGCAAGGCTATCCTGGGATATTTGTTTCATAACAAGTAATTAATTTGTCAGCTTTGGATGGAAAACTCTGTATAAGTTTCCATTACTATTTATTAGAATTAATTTTTAAAATGGAAATTGATTTCCTGCAAAATACCAGGAAGGATACTGGAGGCTAGTAATGATGATTGCCTTTTTTAAAAGGATTAAATTACTCAGCTCATGCTATAAGTGATACTAATCATGCTGCTGAGATGAAGACAGTAGGCTGGCCTACAAAAGAAAGGGTTTGCAAAGTAATAATTTCTTATAATTCTTGCAATAATGATGAAGGCTGGTTCAATTCTATTTAAAAAAAAATAATAAAATAAATCTCAAGCTTTGATGGCAAACTCCTGTAGGTGAAAAATGGCTGCATTTCACAGAAGCAATTTTGTTTTGACACATTGTCCCAGGTTCAGTATCTTAGAGATCATGTATTTATAGGACTGCTACTGTGACACTGTTTGAAATATGTTTTCTGAAACTTGAGCAGCATGCAAACATCCCTGCTTTCCTTTGCAGCCTTTGGAGCCTTCTGCTGCTCTGGGCACGGAAGCACATCCCATTGTCAGTGAAGAGAAGTCAGCCACCAACCTGGCTTCTAAACTGTTCCTTCTTGATGAGCTGGTGTCTCTGGAGAATGAGGTGACTGAGACCAAGAAGAAAAGAAGCTTCCCAGGATTTGGTTCCCCAATCGACAGAATTTCCTCAACCTCTATGGACACTAAAGGCAAACAGAGGTAAATTCTCAGGTGCTCATACCAGTGATGACATTGGAAGGAGATGGTTGGTAGGTGGGTACAGAAGGGTTAGCTTCAGCCATCAGCATGTTTATTGGTCACTTGTAAGGTGCCTCTGATGAAGATAGTAGAATCTTTTCAGAAGCCATGATGGTTACATGGTGTGATGAATAATACAGACATTAGTTCATTTATGCCTACAATGCTTTGCATCTCACAAAAAAAAACATTTAAGCACATGACTTTTCTTTCACAGAATCAGAATGTTAGGGGTTGGAAGGGACCTAGAAGATCATCTAGTCCAACCCTCCTGCCAGAGTACACTTCTTTCCACTGATGTGAGCTAATGTTTAGTTTAAAACTTCTTTTAAAAAATTTTTATCCAGGGGTAAGCAATGATGCTTGATCTGGCTGGAGAGAGCCAGGGAGGGTAGGGCAAGGCTCAAGGGGCTGTTCGCTGTATCTGAAAGAGCTTAACTGTCTTGTTCTCTTCTTCTGGTAACTGTCTTCTTTTGGATAGAATCCCCAACACCACAAAGTATTTAATAACATGCTCAAAACTTAATCTGGAAGTGGAAAGTATTCACAAAGCCTATCAACACTGCGAGTATTTTTTTTCAAGCCATTTTGCAATATTTTCTTGTTGTTTTTCCATTTATCCGCCCAGTCTGCTACTAGGACTTTTAGACTGCAGCCAAAAGTGATAAAATACAAAATTCTTAAAACCTTGAGTAGAGTTAGAGTAGATCTTGAGTGCTTTATATCTCCTCGAGATCAAATTCAGCTCGTTCTTTGTTTGCCTTTTAACATGCTTTCCCTTTCCAGGGGAAGAAATGGGTCATGTTTGAAGCTGCAGTGACTTTTTTGCAAAAGTACATGATATTCCCAATTTCTCTCATACTTTTTGGATGGAAATCTTGTTTAAATCTACATGTAGTATAAGGAAAAAAAAAAAACCAACCCAAACATAACACCAAAAAAAAAAGAAATTGTGGTGAAAAACTGTCCAAGTTTTCTAACAGCTTGTGTCTGAATAATGAGCTCATGCAAATGAGTGACATGCTACACAAAATTCCTCCCATCAGCACAGTTTGCAGTTTTGTGTTAAGATTATCCCTTTGGGGGAGCTAATTAACTTTTAAGTTTGGGATTGACTCATTTATTGAAACCATCTGAGCTGCTTTGATCACTGCATTGATAATCTGATACTACCAGCAGCACAAACTGCAGATCAGCTGAGTGCTCTCAAACAGTAGTGTACTAAGAGGAGGAAAACAGAGGACTGAGCACCCTGTCACTGTCCTGCACACTGCAGATAACAGCCCGTTCCCGTGCCAGCTGAGAAAGTTACCTTTAGAGGCCAGATAACAACTTTTGGAGTGTGAAAACTGTTGAATGGATTCAGCCCCCTGATTTAATCTAGTGTGTGTAGTGTCTGGCAACACAACAGAACCTTTTGGGAAAGAGTGGTTTGAATGTAAATACACTTAGCAGTCTGTTGTGGCATCCACCAGTTACAGGAGGGTCTAGATCTTAACCTTGCTCATCAGCATCAATTTATAAAGCTTTGAAAACATGGGAAAAGTACACAAGAAGACGTGAGTCTTCAGAAGATGTAGAAAGGTCCATAGACAGACAGAGAAAGAGACTCTGGGAATCTTAGAAAAAAAGCTCTTTTAAATAGAAAACAGCACTTGGTCTCTAGGACGTGCTGAAAGAGGCACAGCGTGGTTTGGAAGATGGAACCAGCACAGAAGGCTGGGGAGGGAGCAGTGGCTGTCCTGGTGTGGCTCGGGATGGCCACAAGAGGGGAAGCTTCGCTGCTTGAGCTCCCTGCTGGCTCTGCCTGGGCTCCCTGCCTGCCCAGACCTGCCTGCACAGCCTGAGCTCCCTACCTGCGCTGCCTGCTTGCTAACCCTGCCTGTTCTACAGCCCTGCTTGTGCCACCTGAGCGCCTTGCCAACTCTGTGCTGCCTGCACTGCCAGCCCTGCACTGCCAGCCCTGCCTGCACTGCCCTCCTGTCCAGCCTTTCTTGTGGGCGTGACTTTAGAATATCCTTCTCTGTTGAACTAGAGAGGATGATGATGTTACAACAAATGATGCAGAACCCACCTGACCTCCCTCCCATCTTTCCCACCATAATACAATTTGGGAAATGAATTCTTTCTCAAATCAGGCTCAGCATAATTCTATAAGCCCAAGTCTTCCACCTTCCCCCCACCAGTTTGTGCCCACCCCTGGTGAAAAAGAGTGATGCCACTGAGGGCAACAGAATGAGCATCAGCTCTTGGCTTGTTTTCCCTGGGCTTAGTTGTGTTTAGCTAGAAATGTAGGTGCTTGAGGAAGGGACAGGAAGGGCTGTACAAATTGCTCACCTTCCTTTGACATGTTCTGTAACTTCTCCAGTGTGACCAATGTGGTGCTCTCTATGTATGTAGTGCATCACCAGTTCCAATTTCTTGACCTCATCTGAAAAGTAGCTAGAAAAGAGACAGTGTGAAATGGGCTGGCTTCAACCCATGCCCAAGAGGTGTGGGGAAAGGAGACTGCTCAGCTGAGGGCATGGACAAGACAGATAGTCCTGGGCAGGGTATGCAGAGCTCCCAGAGCCACAGGCAGAGTGACCATGGCAGTGCTAGCACTTAGAGTTGGACTTGAGTGCATCAGAGCATGCTCTCCTTCTAGTCACTATGTAGTTGCCAATTTACAGAAGAAAATTTCTTTTTATTTACGTTCCTTGACAAGGACAGGTAGAGAAGAGTTCATCTTCCAGGGCTTCTATTTGGCCTGCATTTCACTGACAAGTGTTATCAAAGGCAGAAGTTGAGGTTATTCTCAGCTGCAGAAAATCTCACCATTTCCACAATTAATTAAAATAAAACTTCTGCTGGTAGAAAAAGTGCTAGAAAATGCTGAATGAAGATGAGAAAATGATGGGTTTCTATTAAAAAAAATAATAAAGTTAATAAACCTGCATAGAGCTTCTTTCATGCTTTCCTCATACCCTCATTCATATATAATCAAAAAATGTACTGTATAGAAGAGAAAAAAAAAACAACAACCAAACCCCTTCCCATTTTCATTCTCTTCAAAGGGTTGCCACTATACAATTTTGAGAGCAGTCCATTTCAGGATACCCTGTAGGAAAATCCTGCTAGGGCTTCCCTGCCTTGTCCCCAGTGTTTACTGTGCAATACTTTCTAACTCCTTGCTTATCTTCACCTCAGTTGACCCTGGAGATTTCAAAGATCCATGCTAATGGGTCACCTGAAATATGTGTTAGTATGGATGAAACAATTCCCCTTTATACATGCAGTGTATCTCTTTTATGAATAGCAATTAACCTGTGAAGTTACTTGTTTGCTGCCAAAGAAAACCAGGGATAGTGGATCAACACCAGCCAGTCTGTAAAATAAGTGCAACTCCTGCCTATTATTTGTAGGACAAGTGAAGCATTTTTAAATACATCTTTGCCCCTGCAAAAGCTATTCTGTCTGAACAACAAGCTATTAGTGGGATGAATGGAGGAGTCAAAGATGCAGTAACGTTTTGATTATTCTTATGATGTATTTCCCCAAACCTTTCCCTCCTTCTTTGCTTTCCTCCTCCCCCCCGTGCAGGAAAGTGGTCGAGCTGCCTAAGAGACGGTTTGGAGTTCCTCTTGACCGAATTGGAGTGAGCCGACTTGGCAACACCAAGGGTTAGCAGTTCCTGAAAGTAAGACAAAGTATTCCGGGTGTGGGCAGGCTCGGAGACCTCCACCAGTTCTCCCTTATGTAGAGGCACTCACATCATGCCAGTGGGCTTGGAAAAGAGTGGCTTGGGGAGTGATGGCTTCTTATAACGTAGGTTGTGACTGTCTATTTATCTTGAATGCCCTAACCTACATATTAGTACCTGACTACAAGAAAACAAGTATTCCTAATGTTTTCATCTCCTGTAGACCACCTTACAGTGTGTTTGTCCAAGCCTTGCATTTCTGATGTGGGAATGTGATGTTTACTGTTTTTCTACTTACAGGTACTTCTGTTCTGAATGGCTGATGCTGTGTTTGAAACACTACAGAAAAATGGAAGATGCATCACAGAATGTCTTGTCATTTACTAATGATGCAATACTCAAGGAACTGACCACCTGCAAAGTCTGTTTCACATTGTGTTTTACAAATGTTGCATTTACAAATAATAAGAAATTCAATTCATCAGGTCAGAGTGCTCTTGCAGTGGTATGTGGTGTCACTGGTAGGAGGGAAAATATGTACATAGCTTAATTGCATGACATTTGTTTCTTAAATTTGCAGCAGTTCATTATCCTAGCAAGGACTGTTCAATTTATTTTTTTTTTTATTTGAAAATAAAACTTCCAGAGATACCAACAGTAGTCCATGAAAAGCAGACAGTTTGCTTTGCACATTTCTTTCAAGAGGGTGTGTGTTTGGTGGATGATGGAAGGATTGAACTGTTGTGGGAGAAACTAAGAATTTATTTGAACTGCTGTTCAGGAGAAAATATCTACCGATTGTACTAGGAGTTAGTCTAAATAAGAACTGTGACAACACCTTAGTATTTGTCTTGATGTTTTCAGTAGTCTTTGTCTTATCTCCACACCATATTTAGGCATGTTTTCATTGCGTGGCAGATCCTGAAATGTGGTGAGATTTCTAGCTGCTTCTTCTAAGCTGATGAATATATTTCACTCCTCCCTATGAATAACATAGGATAGCGTCCAAATATGAAGTCATCTTCTTCCTAGGCCATCTGCATCATATGCCTTATTTTAGCCTCTTGATGTGTGCATGGGGCATAATCAGACATCCAACTCCAATAGTTCAAGTATTTCTCAGTCTGGTAGAATGTAAACATGTCCTCTCCATTTCAGAGTAAAACAGGTTATCTGAAATCCTATTTCATGCTATTCACTTCTTTCCAGATTACAAAATGTAGCTGAAAAGAGCTGTTTGCTGACATTTCAATGCTCAGATTCCTATCTGATGTTTTCTAAACCTCATGGACTTTCGTCCATGTCAGCTAAATTCCTTGGATTACTAATCTTGGGTATAAATCATCCTTGGCATAGCAAAAGAAGAACCATTGAGAAAGGGATTGTGCAGGACTAAGAAAAAAAACTATTCTTGCCAAACATCTCATGTTAGGCAGAGAGTAAGGCTGGAGATAGTAATTAAGTGTTAATTTCCTAATTTTATATGAGGCACAAAGCCCATGACTCTCAGCTGGCAAAATGGAGAAAAGTACAGTCAGCTTCTCAGTCAGCTGCAGGAAAAGACTTGGGACATCAGTGAGGTTTTGAAATTAAAACTGTTGTGAGGATTGGGACTTTGGGGCAATGGCCCTGCTTCAGGCCACAATGGGACATGAGGCTTCCAGTCAGAAAGGCAGGTAGCATCCAGTTCATCTTTGAGAAGGGCAGTGCTCAGCCATAGCAGGACTCTTTACTGTGTCCTTTTTGCTTACAGACCTGCCCTGAGACTAGGACTGGCCCAGACACAGAAAATTTGTAATAAACTTGTCTTTTCTTGACTTCTCCAAGACGGGCTAATGCTGCTGAAAGCAGCTGCACAAACCAGTGAATGACATCAAGAGGTGACCCCATCCTTCCCATCAAGCAGAACTCTCTCTAGCTGAGAGACATTCCTCCATCAGTGGGTGAGTTGTCAGGGCTTGTGTGTGAGGTCAAGCACTGCAGTTGCTTTCCAGACCAGGCTCTTGAATGTCATAGAAAGAAAGGCATGTGATCACCTTGGGGTTTTGCTCCCTCTTTTCCCCTGGTCCCATTGCTCATTTTCTGCCTTTAAACTTGTAGGTGAAGGCTCTGAGGGCTGGATTGAGTAGTTTGATGTAGACTGACTGATTGGAGATGAGATTTTCTGTCTGTGCTAGAAGCAAGTCTACAAATGCAGACTTAGAAAAGCCAAGACCCTGTCCTCTGCAGTGCACTGCCACCACCTGTCCTAAGCCTGTCCTCAGCCCGCCCTGAGGTTTAGTAAACACTTATCTTCTTGCACTGAGCTCATCCAGAACAGTTTGCACATAATCTGCTTGTGAGTTAGCCATATGTATGGGGCAGGGGCAGATTATGGAAGTGATGACAGAACCACTCACACAACTATCTGTCAAAAGCATCATGGACATAGTCATTGCGTAACATATTTTGGGAAACTCAGATCAGAGGAATCCAGTAATAACACAGAATTTTTGCAAAGATACCACTGTATCATTAAGTGTTTTACAGTTGGCAGATATTAGCTAGGGCTTCCAAATAAAAAGGAGTTTTAAAGCCTGTGCGTGCAGAAATTGCCTCTATCTGAAGGGTGATGTGAAAGCAAAGCAGGACAGAGGTGTCTGGTGTAGTGCTGCTTGGAACTGGGAGCCAGAAGCTTCATTTCTGCTCTTGGCTCCCTCTTCACTTTGTGGAAAGCAACTGCCTTCCTGTTCCTCTGCCTCATCCACCACAGAGCGCACTGAGACCTCCTGTGGCTCAAAAAACACTCTCTGAAATACATAAATTGGCAGGTGCTGTTTAAAATATGTCTGAAAGGCTGATCACCACCATTTGTTTTCTTAGACAATATTGGATCACTTCAGTCACTGTGCATAGCATGGAGCTCAACAAATGCAGCATCCGTTGCATGCTAGGTTTTCCCTCAGCTGCCTGTTTCCAAATTAATTTAGATGCCTGCGAGAATTTCCTGCTAATAAATCAATGTGGTCTACTAGAATATCTAAGGGAAATGCCTTTAATTATGGCTTGTGGGTCATTAACTTTAGTAAGAGTGACTGCCCAAGCATGAGTAAGGTGTGAGCAACCACAATGTGGAGGTACCACCTGAGGAAGTGTTTCCATTCTGTGTGTTTAGGAGAAAGGACTGGACTATCATAGTGACATGTTGAGGGTCAGCCTAGGGAGAGCATCACTGCATTTTCTTTACATTAGTAAATTAATTGAATTGCATTTTTACTCATCACTTCAGCAGAAGCAGCTAACACAGCAGAAGGTGGTACCCAGGAGGAAATAGTGGGGTAGTTTAAAGTACCATGAGCACTTAAATAACTGCACTGATAGATTGTAGCAAACCACACAGGCTAAAAATCAGTGCTAAGCAGCATTGCTGTCCAGGGAATTCCTGTGCCTAGAATCAGAGCAAGCCATTAAATAGCCACAGACACTATATTCCTTTTCCTGGCTTGCTGATGATTTGTCACACCAGGCTGGGAAGTCATGGCTACAGCTAGCAGGTTACAGAGGGAACCGCTGCTCCAGCCTTCCACTGCACTGGGATTTCCTGCAAGCATAAAGCATCTGAGCTGAGCACCAGCTTAGAGCACTTGGTGCAGCTTTTGTAGTAGTCCTCCCTTTCAGCTGGAGCACCAAACTCTCAAAAAGAGACACTTCTCTTGGCAATAGGCTATGTTGTTTTGTTGTTGGGTTTTTTTTGCCTGGATTTGGTGGTGCAGTTAGGGGATGTCAAAATATGCTCCCATGGGACCTTTTCCCTTGCCCAAAAATGACAGAAAATGGGAAATGTATTCTGAATCACTGCCAAGGAAATAACAAAGAATTAACGTTATCAGCAAACCATATTTTGTGTCATTAGACCTCAATGATGCAATCAAGCTGGTTTTATTCCATAGATGCCAGCTTTGGCCTGTAATAGGATGAGTAGATCTCCTGTTAATGAAGCCCATTCAAGGTGCCTCTATGGTAAGCATGCGCTCCTTGCCACAGCCCAAGGCAATGAATGTAGCATAGTAATTACAACTTTGGGAGTGGTTAAGTTTTGAAGAATATGTAGCATGGCTCAACAGAGCTGCAGTTCAGTGCTAGTCAAAATCAGCCTACAAATTCACAGTGGGTACCAGGTTTAGCTCCATAGGAAACCTCAAAGTTAACAATGAGATTTATTTTGAATGTACAACTTTTGGAACATGGTCCTTTGCTTTTGCAAATAAATGTGGATACCATGACTTAATATATGTAGGAACCACTTATGGGTTGTGATCTCTTCCTTTTGGACAGGGGCAGGCATAATTCTGTAGTAGAAAAAGCCAGCTAGCATCTGCACTGACCAGTCAGGTGATCCAAAAATCTCTGCTCAAAACATTTCTTTGGGGTGAGTAGGTAGAAAACAGTGGGTCTGGTCAAGTCCTATGAGAACAACAGCTCAGATGTATTGATAAGGAAAACCCAACTGTTATTCACAATTCTGGTCAAAAGGAAGGACCTCTTCCTTAGGCACATTAAAACAGGGCAGTGTTACTATACTTGGGTGTTTAATGGGAGCCTTTTTTTCGTTTTAACCTTCACATGAACTATTAAAGTAACAAGAATCTGCATCAAGGGAAATGTGCTGCCCCTTGGGCCTCTGCATGGGGTGAGAAAGAAAACAGCATGTGCTTCTGTGCAACAGAAAATCTTTATTGGAATGATATCCAAATGATCCCAACTTCTGTGCCTGTCCTCCCCCAAACCTACTTTGTATTCTGATGGGATACAATAAGGGACAGCTGTGGCTCAGCAAGCTGAGGCAGGCAGCCCTGAGCCCTTCACATCACACCCAGTCTGCCTTCCTGTCCCAACAGCAGGTGTGAGGTCATCACAGACCTGCTCATAGGAGGCAATGGGAACCCAGACACCACCATGAGTAACATCTGCAGATGTGGGCAGAGGCCCGAGCTCAGGGGAGCTGATTTAGTGTTTGGTGCCTTGGGGACCTGGTGAGAAGGGGAAGAGTGTACAATGTCAGCAGACTAAATGGCACACACAGGACAGCAAGGAAATTTGGGATGCATCTTCCAAGAGGAAGATCACAGTAGGTTAAACCTGGAAGGAAGAGTTGGAGAGCTGTAGTGGGCTACCAGCTCCTGGTGGTCCCTATTAGGACTTGGCTGTGGTGCAGTCATGTAGGATGGTATCCAGGTTAGCAGCATGATGAGAAAACAAAACAAACTCTTAACACATTAATACCCAGCAAGGCAGATAGGGGAAGGGCTCATCTTCATCCTCCAGTCCTGGCAAGCCTTCAGATGCAGTATTTCCAGAAGCAGGCTAGGAAGGGATACAAGAGAAGGATGTTAGTGTACAAGTGATTTTTTTTCTAGCTTCCTGACCTAGCCCTGGACTGGGTTGCAACAGCCCCCTGTCTTGAATGAGATGAAGTGTGACACCAAAATTATGGTTTCTGAGCACATCTCAATAACCAGCTCTGACTTCATGTAATGCTTTCAGGAGCTTTTATCTGCTTACAGTGTAAATTAGGTGTCTCAAAGTTGTTTCTGTGTTGCTTGATATACAAGGGTTTGCTTTTTCTTTTGCTCTACTTCAGCAATATCAGGAATCAACTTTTTTCTTTCCTGTCTGCTGCCCAGCAGTTTTGCTGCCTCAGAGTTATATTCAGGGTTTGTCACCTGTGATTGGCAGGGAGAGCAGGATACTGACCTGAAGAGACCGAATCTTGCCTTTACAACCTTTTTTTTTTTCTCTATCACTCTATCACTCTGCTGTTAACTTTTCCTCCCAACAATACTGATCTCTGTGGGATCTTCTAAGAAGACTAGCTTAGGAAAGGATATACATTTAAGTGATGTAAAAAACAGCTGTATCACCAGCATGTCTTATTCTTTGCATCTTGTGTATTATCAAGTATGAGAAGAGATTTCTACCTGGTTTTTGAAAGCACAATCTTGGGAGAAAGCTTCTACTTAATCAGCAATGCTCATGCTGAGACACGAGCCCCTCCCAGACTGGAATCACTTTGATGAAGCCAAAGATTCTCCGCTTTAGTTTCTGGCAGAATTTGATTTAAACCTGGCAGGTGGAAGTAGTTTTATCTACATTTGAACCTTCCAGACTGGTGAGGGCATGAATTAGATTATCCAAATTAATGACAGCCTCCGGGGTTACTTATAATTTGCAGATTGTCTGAGGATCACCTAAGCACTTAAGAAACCCTTGAACAAAGGGATTTTCTCTTGGCTGTCTGGCAAGTTGTCAGCTTGCACGTATGCAGAGCATGTGAAGGAAGGGCAGAACTAGCTCTTTTGGCTTTAGGCCAGATCTGTCATCAGTGACTTCTGTTTTACAGCTGCCACTGCTTTGTGGAGGAATCTACTGAAAGCCAGAGTGAACTGCATTGTCCATGTGCTTGTCAGGAGCAGCCTTGAGGGAGCGCTGATGCAATATGCTCTCAAGTCACTGGGTACAGACTGGACAGAGCTTGGAGACCAACTGAGGGACCTACCAGATCTTATTTCCCTGTATTCTTGGTTGATTTCCATAACCTTTTTAGCTGCTTTTCAGCAGCACAAACAAGTGCTTCTTTTTTCTCTGTAGGGAAGCAGTGACCTTGGCAAGGGGAACACTTGCAGTCCACATGTCTCATGAATGCCTTCAGCACTAGCTTTGTGTCCAGAGCAAAGCGACGTGTGCACTGGGAGAATGTATGCATACAAAACTGGCCCTCTCCAAGACAGGCACTCATTGCCCATGTTCCTCTGTGAGAGGTGGGATGCAACACTGACTGCCTCCAGTGAAGCTCTGGGTGTGCTGACCAAGCATACCTGACAGTGGACAGGGCTGGGTACACAGTCTTTCTCACCAGCTGCTAAACCAACCAGCCATTTGAGCACATTTGAGGCATGTTTACTGACACTGTTGCAGAAAGGAAGCCCTGGAGACGAGAGCTGGACAGGATGGCCACAGGGCTCTAACCCAAAACTTACCGCGTTTTTTGGGCTGGGATGCTGAGAGACTCTCCAAGGCATAGGCCACTTCTGACCCTTCCTCAGTTGAGAGCTGATCCTTCAACTTCTCCAGCTGTTTAAAAAGAAACACAACAGTAAATAAGTGCCCCACTATGAGGTGATCCACAGCATTTTGGCAAGTGCAGGGCTGCTCAGAGGCAGGAGGTACAGGCAGTCTAGCTGACAACATCACTGGGAAGCACAGGGTCTTTCCTGGAGCAGGACCATTCCAGAAGAATTTGCTTTTGGAACACTCACACCTCCCCATGTCCTCCTCCATTAAGTACTTGTTTAGTGGCAGCACTGTAAACGCCCTCTGCTTTTCCCCCTCTACCCCAAGGTGCAAATCCCTGTGGAGAGGATGCTGTGTAGATGGATGTTGAACCACTGTCAAGTCAGTGCCAGGGCAAGAGGTCTCCAGGCATCCACCCACTGCAGCAGAGAGCATTGCTTCTCCCTTGCTCTTGGGAACCTTGTTTGGGTTATCCCTCCCTCCACTTTCCCTCTGTTCTTGCTAGCTTTCCTTGGTAACAATGTGGAAAGTTCATGGTATTCCTTCTCCATCTGTAGCTACTCTTCTCCAGTAGACTGGGAACATCTATGGCCATCACCTAGACTTCTGCCCTGGGAGTGTTGCTCCCAGGAAGTTAGAGCTTAATGTCCCTTAGCACTGGAGCAAAGGGCTAGTGTGGTTTTTCTGCACTGTGATTTTTCACTGAAGTGAAAAGTACCACGTGGAACCCAGAAGGATCTCCAGGATCAACAAGAACAGCTGGACCTGGCCTAAGAGGAAAAGGGGCTTCCACTGCTTCTAGGGTATGGGGCACTGTGGGAGCCATGTCAAGGCTGTTGCACACCTCTCCCTGTTGCTGAGCACTGGGTGTAGGATGGGGCTTCCTCTTTCTGTCTCTGTGTGTGCCCTCTGCTCAGCACAGTGGGCTCTGACCCTCAGTAGTGAAGAGCTGTAGCTAATAAAGAGCCCAGACAAAATTAATTCTGGATTAGGTGTGCAGTGGCTACCCCTCTAACTTCAACCTGCTGTCTAATGCAGCCAGCTGACATGATGCCTAGGAAGGCAGTGTGACCTCCTCTTCTTCCATCCCTTTCTTCCATGGAGATTTTCTTCTTTTTTTTTTTGTTTGTTTGTTTTGGGTTTTTTTTGTTTTTGTTTTTTTTTTTTTGTTTTCTTTTGTTTTTCCCTAGCTGGGCCTTTGCTGCGCTTTCTCTGGTGGCAGAGGTAAGAGCTGCCTCAGCTTTTATTGCACTACTCTGTAACTATGACAAAAGATTGAGGGAACTGAGGCTGTTTAATATTGAAAGGAGAAGACTGAGAGGTTATCTTATTAATGTCTAGAAATATCTGAAGAGTGGGTGTCAAATGGAAGGGGTCAATCTCTTTTATGTAGTACCCAGCAACAGGATAAGGAACAACAGGTATATATTTGAGCATAGAATATTCCACTTCAACATGAGGAGGAACTTCTTTACGGTAAGGGTGATAGAGCCTGGAACAGGCTTCCCATATAGGTTGTGGAGTCTCCTTCTCTGGAGACTTTCAAAACCCACCTGGTTCTGTTCCTGTGTGGCCTGCCCTAGGTGATCCTGCTCTGGCAGTAGGATTGGACTCAATCTCCAGAGGTCCCTTCCAACATCTACTATTCTATGATAACGTTGCTCTCTTTTTACCTTTTCCAACCTATGCATCTTATTTAGCCCATGTTCTGTTCTTCTATTTGTGCAGTATATGCTCAGATTATAGCAGCAGAATGAAAAGTAGCAGGATGCAAAGACAGAATGGAGAATAGACAATATGCACAATTGTTTAGCAATTCATACAACAGTTTGCATATATATTTCTGTGCATTTTCTCTTCTCACCTGTTCAAGCTCTTCATATTTTTTTGCTAGCTCCCAGTCTGCAAAAAAGGATAGACTAACATCAATATCTGTATTGCTTCACAAACCTCAAGTCAAAATAGTTTCTTCATTTCGGCTGTTCAAGGCTTGACAAGAAAAGACCTAGTTATCATTTAATTCATGCTAGTGATCTCCAAACATATGGTAGCAGAAGCAGTGACAGAAAAGCAGGCTTCTTTTCTGCCTGCTTTTCTGAATTCTACAAGACTTTAATTCTCCATTACAAGGGAGGCTTCTTTATCATTAGCCAGCCCTAAGGGAATTGGCCCAACAGTCACAAATGGTGTGATACCAGCTCAGGTGAACCTCTGCTTTTTAATTTGTATTGTGATAATGCACATTTTTAATACTGGCTTTTCTGTCACTGCCTTTTATATGAAATTCCACTGCTTCCTTTAGCACTTGTTTAGGCTTCCATCACCCCTGCAGGCAAAAGTCAGAAGACACAGATTTAGCCTGGCATAAGATATTGCTCTGTATGTCACCAAACAGCAGAGCTGGAAAAGTGGACCAACAGAAAAAGTAACAACAGCAAGTGCTCAGATTCCACACTTAAATGTTAGGGGAGCACAGGGACCTGGGGACCAGCTTCATAGATCAGACCTGGAGGTCTCAGCAGTACTGTACTAGAGTACCAAAAAACTGTGCTTATGGATATATGAACGACCCTGAGATAACCCATCCAGGACAAGGGGAGAGTCAGGTGCCTGTTAATGGGATCTAAAATCTCCAGCTGAATTGGGAAGGAGCTGGACTAGCAACAGGAAAAGATGCAAGAAGGGATGGGGGATTTCAAGATTGCCCCTCTTGAGGACTGAGGTCCTTTGATATACTTTTGACTGAGGTACTTTTGACATCAAATTGATGTAAAAAACAATTAATGTTTAGTGATAGATGAAACAATGGAAAGCAACACAACAAAATGAGCTGTTAAAGCTGAGTGACTGAATTACACCAGTTCTCCTAGGTGGCGAACACAAAGTGATCAGCTGGTTTTGAATGACATTTTGGAAAAAAAATGCACAAAAATAAGCAGAAAAGCCAGGAAAAGCTAAAGAATGTCTATGCTTGATCACACAAGAAAGTAGAAAAACAGCCCTGGAGTTGCCTCCTTTGTCTGCTCTTCTCCTGGCAGCAGGCATTGGTCTGTATCTCCAAGGGGACTTGGGACATAATTCCCACACCCCTCTATTTCAGATAAGACTTCAGCATGTAAACACATTACCAGACTTGGTTTGGGTTTGTTTTTTTTTTTTAAACGTTTGAAACTAGCCAGGAGGGTGCCAAGAAAGAGCTGACTGCCTTAGTTTCTCCTTTGAGAATGAAAGAGTTCAGCTGAAAAATCCCGAGTATTTTCTGACAGATATTTATCCACCAGAAAAAGCAGCAGTTCATAAACTAATTCTATTTCATTAGGGCTTGTTTTCGGAGATGGTCTGTGAAAGGGGATGGGATGGAAGTCAGGAGGTGGGAGCTCTGTTCCTGACATTGCCAGAGTGACCTCAGGAAGATTCCTCTTAAGTGTATCTTTACATATCCATGAAGTAGAGACAGCCAGGCCTGCATATCTGCAAGAAGTGCCACTTATGAGATTATTATTATTAATATTATTTATTATTAATAATAATATTATTTTTTTATTTTTAAGATTATTATTCTGCACATTTTTACCTCTTTCAGAGTTTCAAGTGCCTGTTTTGCTCAACTTTCTGCAAATTGTAAGCTTGGCCAGTGACTGCTATGAATAGAAAATGAACAATGGTTGAAATTTGGAACAGATTATCTCAGGCAGGGGGAAGGAAGTTAATTTATGGATGAAGCCTTGAGAAACTGCCTGCTGTAAATCCTCTGTCTGTGCTCTGCTCAGAGATTCATTAGATTCAATTGTCTGACATAAAATGCAGCTTTTCCTCTAGGAGTAATAAGTGTAATAATCCATAAACCAATCATAAAATGTTATTTCTTGAATGCATCCCCTTTGCAAGAAGAATGCCTTTGTTAGTGTAAGGACCTGATTTATTTGTGTTTATTTATTTGTCCCAGGATTGTTTAACTGCTGCCTAACTGCATTAACAAGGGGCTGGGGAGGAGCACTGAGTGGTTTTGATGAATGGTTTTTCTGACAAAATTTTTGCTGGGCCCCGTTCTTGGCTGTTTTAAAAGGGAAGGGCAGCTTCCTACTCTGAAAGTACCACATACAGCCAAAAACCCCCTGGATGCAGTGGCCGTGGGAACAGCTGACCCCTGTAATCCACATGGTGCTTGCAATCACTGTGTGTAGTGTCATGGAAAGCCACGTTTCTCTCCTGCAAGTCTGAGTTTAGCCACATGTGGGTGGCTTTAAATTTGGTGCCTGTTCACAAGGGAGAGACAGAAGTGTCCACATGTCTTCAGCCTCTCTGCTATGAGGGATGAGCCCACTGCCCCAACCTCTTCCAGCAGTAGCAGGAGCTTAGGCTCAGACAGGAGCTCCCAATACCTTTGTTCCAACCATCACCCGACCCCAAGAGATCTCGGGCATATGCTCTCTGCCAAATCTTGATGCTGCCCCACTGCCCCATGTGCTCACAAGATGCTGCTGATTTTAGCATGCCAACAAGACATGGAGATGTCTCTCAAAAGCATATGGGCCTGTATGGGCCATATGTGGATGAAGAGGTGACTCCCGAGTCTGCTCCCTGCCCCAAGCATAGGATACAACATCTCAGGCATAGAAGGGGCACCTCTTTTTGTTATTACTGGTATGCACATGTATGCTCCCCTGCCAGCTCAGTGTTGAGTCTCTGAAGATCTAGGGTGCATGGTTTTAGGCAGCTTTACATCACATTGCAAGATCAGGTCTGGAAGCCCCATGATGAAGAACATCTGACATTAATCACATTTAGGCATCTTATTGAGTACATCCACTTTCTAAGCAGTTTGTATTTCTGAGGAACCTGAGGATCAGGTTCCTTGCATTCATGCAAACATAGATTCAAGAAGCAGAGATCTCCCATCCTGTTTTCTTACCAATATTTTCTGGTCTCCGCCATGCAAATTTCTTGTTAAGAAGCAGAGTCAGCAATGTGTCTTCGTGATTTGTGTCTTCTCTCTCCGGAAGCACACGGTTCTCTGCAGCACATAAAACACACTTTTATAGATCTTTAAGGACAAATAGGATGGACCCTCTGGCCCCCAGCATTAAAACAAAAATTAAGGGGGATAAGAAGTGGAAGGAAAATATCTCCTGTCATCACTTCATCAAGGTGGAAAGAGCTTAGGGGAAGAGGAAGATGTGTGAGCACAGAATAAAATGTCCAGTGAGGGTTGTGCAGTGAAAGGGTGCAGGATGGGAAAACCCTCCCTGCCAGCTCCAGGCTGCTGGCCAGTCTCACTGCAGCATTGCTGACTGCAGAGACATCTCCTTGATTTGAGACAGTCCCAACCTCTTCTGCAAGGCAAATGTAGCGGGTGCCTCTGCAAAGCCAGGGAGCAACCTCCAAGATCCTCTCTTCTCAAAACTGCAGATCTTCCCCTACTCACACCATCTACCTTCCCAGTGCCAAAATAGGTGAGAACTCAATTATTATGAGGGCTGATGTGTGGATACCACAACTGAAAAACCCTGCAGCCTCACAGTCTATTCTTGTGCTCACTCAGCCTTGGGGCTGCTCTATCTGATCGCCAGTGGTATTAAAGGATTCTTCCTGAACAGAGCCAAGGTGTGGAGAAGTTTAAAGAAGCCTCTATCCCCCAAGGAATTTTCTTACAGTAGCTGAAGGCCAGGCAGAATTTTTTTGTTTTCCAGGAAAAACCTCCCCAAGCTACTATTCTAAAGCAATTTGGACCTCTCTATGAGGCCCCTTTAGGGATCCTTCCAGTGGTTTTACTTTAGTGGTTGTGGCTAAGCCCTCAAATGAATGGTTGTGAAAGTCAAGGGTTCAGCAGAAACCAAAAGACACAGGGGATGGGATTAATCAGAGTCCCGAAGGCTTTGCTGAACAGATTTCCAGAATCACCTGGAACTTGGATGTTGCATTCATTTTTGAAAATGACAGAATGGGAGACAGATTTTATGGGAAGAATGGCCTTTCCCCAGAATCTTTGGTCTGAACATCCCTGCACCACACACACCCCCTACAAAGCCCTAGAAGATTCCTACAGAATCCCTGAAAAAATACTGAGAAATTATGTGGAAAGGCTTATTTTCTCTTCTTCTGGGATCTTTAGGACTTTGGCTCACTCCCTTCAAGGAGCTGAGAAAGGAGAAAATGGTCTCTCATCATCTCTACATAGCTGTGATGGGATGAATGCAATTGTTTTTGATACTCAAGACAAAACATTGCACCAGATGAGCCTTAGGGATGCTCAAGAGTATATGGGAATCAGCTCCATTAGCTAAAGTAACATAAATCTCCAGAAACAGAGGGGTCCTGGCCACAGTCCTGCTTCAAGTATTTAGCCAGACTCTACCCTGCCACATGCTGCAGCTGAAGCCCCAGGTCCTGCCTGTGAGCTCTAGAAATAAGCCCGAGAGAGTTCACAGAGCTACACGCTGTGTAAAACTTGCAGTCAGCGTGGAGTGCCATAAACCTCATGCCTAAGTCTGAAAGACAGTTATGATTTTAAAATAGCTACTTTTAGTCTTTTGGGGGATTTGCTACAGAAAAAAAGCAAAAACCCAACCTATAAACACTCTAGCAAAAACTAAACAGAAGCAGTATTTAGATAGAGTGGCCTCAGGAATGTTTTGGTTGTCATTACAAAAATAAATAGGTGATATAAGAGGAAAAATCATTTGAAAAGCAATGTTATTTTCAAGCCTATATTTAGCTGCCCTTTTATTTTTCCACTGCCAAGTCTCTTCAAGAAAGAAGATTAATGATTGACATTTCCCTGCAGAATAAGTTCAAGCTAAGATTAATTTAAATTATGAGAGAAGAACATATAAAAAGAAGGTTTATGAATAAAAAAAGTTCAGCAGCACCCTACTACTGACATTTATGAGCTGTCAAATCTCATATGGTACGTACTGGAATTGCTACTCTCTCATATTCTACTGTTTGCCTTTGGAAATTTTATTTTGGGAGAGAAAGAGCTACCCTTAGCAGATTTCACCAGATCTGATATTTTTTACTGATTAGCAGAGTATGCCATGCAACCAGCTGCAGACAGAAAGACAGCTTTAGCTTGTGCTAATATGAACCAGCTTCTGGGTAGCACCCATGTTAGTTAGTTGTTTAGTATAGCTCAAGGTTGATCTTTTTTCTTTCACATATAAGCGATCGTTGCATTGGCCATGACAAGCAGCAAAGCAAAGCAAAAAGATAACCACCTACCTGTGTCATCTAGTCTGTATTCCAGCTTACCTTGTAGTAAAAAAGGCTCTCCTTGTGTAGGTGGGACATACACAGTCATGGTGAAGATCGTTAGCACCCCAAGGAACAGCTGGACAGACCACATCTTCTCCACGTTCCCACCACCCAAAAGCATTCTTCCTTCAGGCACGGTGAAGGACTTCAATGCAACCCAGTGCCAGATGAGCTCACTTTTAAGAGGCAGTGGATGTGCCGTGATTGCAAATGGCCTTTGGAGGAGGGGAGAAAAATATCTCTTGAGATATAATTCAACCTGTCAATATGATTCACTCCTTTGGGAGTGGACAGAACAACCCAGTAACAGATGTCAGATGGAACCTGTTCAATATATCTCATATCAGACTGATCTAATGAATTCTGATGTTCCCACAGGCATGCACTGTCCACGCAAGTTGATATACATTCCATACGTACATTAAAAATATTTTCTTGGGGCTGCTGCTTTAATGGAGTTCAGACACGAGGACTCCCACATTAGGAAGGAATATTTGTCTAATGTACAAGTCGCTGTATGTCACCAATTTGGACAGAATCAGGTTAATGGGTTTTTGTAATTTATCATCTCAATTCCTAGTGCCTATATTAATTAGTGTGAGATATAATGAGTGTTGAAGTGGTGGGAAACAGAGGGGGAGAGCTCTTTTCATTTAACTGATTGGAGGATGTTGAGTGTGTCTCACTCACTGTGACTTACGGGTTTGTCGATGAGAAAGGCATCACACCCTATTTTGGGATTATATCTGAGTGGGGGAGTGAAGATTTGGCAGCAGACTTGGAATACATCAAGGATGGGCAACTGTCTTCAGTTTTTTCTTGGAGAAAAAAAAAAGAAGTGGAAGGTCAGATGCTGGTTCTGGCTGCACAGCCATATTTTATTAGTTTAGAGCAAATTCTTGAGGCACACTGCACATATTCCATGTCTTCTCAAATCATGACTACATCTTGGTTTGGATTATGTTTTTTGCCTGTCCATCATTATTGATCAGGGACCATTACTAATTTTTTTATTATAACCTTACCAAGAAAAATTTGTAATAGTAACAGCGCTAAACTTTGTTCTTCACTTCTTCTTCCTCTGCAGAACTGAATCATCTGTACTACACTTTGGCCAAGCTCTGACTTGTACATAGACTCCTTGTGACTCATTTTCTCTGCTTTTTTGACATCACATTATGCCAGTTTACCCAACATAGCTTCATCTGATGGTACCTGCACTTCATCTTAACTGAAAGACAATATAATTTCCATGTTTGGGCTTTTGGCTTCTGGTCTCCTGCTCTGCCTACAACTTGCTGTGCCCCTTGAATAGTTATAGAATGACTAGCCTTTTGATATCCATTTTAATATTTACTTTCTACTAAAAAGGTGGAGGGGAGAGGCTCACATATTTTTTTTTTCAAGAAGTTCCTGTGAAAATGAATGTTATGCTTCCATTAAGGAATGCTTCTATATTGAGGAACTATTCTAGAATTTTCCCCGAGGATATAAGATGTACAAACAAACCAAATTTCTCTTTTCTGTCAGTCTTGTGAACTGATCAAGCAGATGAAGTACTCTACTTCTTCACAAAGTTCTATTTGGACCAAAGGACATCTCTGTCCTGCTGAGAACACTTTTCTAGCCATCTCTGTCTTCCTCAGATTCAAACTGTCTTCCTCTGTTTCAAACTGGTCAGAAGAGAGCAGCTCCCATGAAGGAAAGACCCTGACTTGATGAGCAACACCTTGCACAGGAGTTCAGAGCAATAAGAGCTCTGACTCAAAATTATATTCTTAAGGAAAGGGCTTGATATTAAATGTCTTGCCAGGTCCCTACCAGTCTGTCTTCAGAACTGCTGTGAAATGGATTTTGCCTTGATATAGCAGGTGGGTTTCCCCATATCATCTAAGTTTATGCAGAATCCTCAGGTCTTGGACTAGTTTTTACTAGGCTCTTTCAGAAAGATGAACTATTCCCTGGGATTTCCTCTTTCACAGCAGAGAAACTTCAGTTCTGGGTCATTGCAACTGTTCAGTCCCCAAAGCAACTCATGTAGACACAGTTTCAGTCCTTCCAGCTGAGGGCCCTGGTGAAGCTGAGGGACTGCCATTCTACATTTACATGCTAGAAGGGACATTACTGGGTGCTGTGAAAAGTGGGTGTTCTCAGCGAGCGGGTGGAGGAATAGATGCCTGACAGTTGCTGACAGATGGTAGTGAACTTTCTGCATTTGTTGTGATTATGAGACAGTTGGATTGCAGTGTTGGGCTTCTGTAAGACTCCCACCTGGAAACTTCCTTTTCTTTTAGCTCTTTTGTCCAGTTGCTGGAAATATTATTGCATTTTTTTTGTTCTTATGTATTTTATTGTCAATAAGAAAACCATACAGTCCTATATTCTAATGATTTCTTCACTCAGTGATAATTTCTTCTAGATTGTCCACTGAGCACTTGTGTGTAGACCTCAAAGAAAGAACACGAAGATGTGAGTTCCATCTCCACCTTTCATGGTCCTAGTCTGTCTAAGCCTCTTCATGTAAAAGATTCCCTTTTCACAGAGCTAGGCAGACTCCAGGTAATCAAAACTAACCAAACTAGAAAATTGACAAGGGTGGACGAAGCCAACCAGTCCAGAGGGCAGAAATAGAGGAGATTTGGCCCAAGCAGATGCCACTTAACTCAGCTGCACCAGTTCTGAGGGTGAGAGAAATTATTACATGTTTCAGGACTCTGAGGGTGTTACCAGTCCTGAGCAGTCTCAGCTGGGGCTTTCACCACCATCTCTGCCAATAGGCTGAGGAGCCCCATTTAAGAGCAGCCCTGAGCACCTTTTGGTTTTGCCTGATCTGTGTGGAAGAGATGCTGGTCTTAGCTCAGCTGTCCATGGTTCCTGCTGATTTGGACTATGACCTACAGCTTGACTTTTCTGCTCAATTTCATACATGTTCCACCAGTGTGGACCTGTATGGTGTTCACCCTGGTTGCCATCAACAGGTGTGATTGTGACTGGTGAATTTACTCCTATCTTGACCCTGGATCTGTCTCATCATTAGGGGCTTCCCTGATAATTTGGACTCTTGAGTGACTCTGCCTGCTGCCTCACTTGTACTTCTTTGGGCTAGGTCCCTGTCCTGCTGGCAGCAAGTACTGCACTTGGTTTCTTGTTCCCTAGGGAGTGCCTGGTCCTTGCTTCTCTCAGAAATCATCTTCTTCAAAATGCTCAGTTTTTTTCTACGCATAGACTCCTCTGCTGGGTAGGCTAGTAGATCATGAATCTGTGAAGGCTTTCAGGTATGTTATATCTCAGTTTCTGTGAAATTACTTTGGGCTTTGCTGTTAGCTCTAATGAAGCTAGGACTGCCTCTAGAAGATATGCAGTCCCCATATAACCCAAACTTAGTTTAACCCAAGAGCAATAACCTTTTCTGTTTCAGAGTAAGCTTCAGAAAAGGGGAATTTACTGAGTCCTGGGTGTCTTGTAAAATGCAGGAGGCAGTGTTGAGCTGCTAACAACAGAAAAACATGAGAGAGCTACTTTCCAGAGCCAGCTTAGAGTGGCAGGCTTCCAGACCATTTTGCATGCTGTACATTTGGGTTTGGAGAGAGAGAGAGGATATTCTCTGCTGTGGTGAGCTTTGGTTTGGGTTTTTTTTTTGTTGTTGTTTTTTTTTCCCCCTCCCTTCCAGAGATTCCTGAGAACACAGGAAAACACCTTGTGCATCATGTCTTTCAGGTGAGCTTCAATAACATCCATGAGCTTTGCCATATTACAACATGCTCTGGGAGGACCTGTCAGGGAAGAGCCTTTGCTTAAGGCTGGGAGAAAGGATGCATGAATATCCTGCAGCCTCTGCACAAAGGATGGAGCTTGGCTACAATCAGGTAGTCTCAGCTAGTAGAGACAGCATTTTGTGCCGAGTAGTACATATGGGAAAACTTGGGTATCACTGTTTTCTTGCCTAGTGTGTGTCTGAGAATAAGATGAAGGTGGGAATGACAAACAAATTTGGAATTAAGGAGGGGATGTCTTGTACAGGGAAACACAAGGTCACAGCTTTGCAGCCCAAAGCTGGGAAAAGTTGGTTAGTTTTTAGCAGACAAGAAAGGGAAGCTGTTCTCACAGAAGAGGTGAAGTGAGCTTTGTACACCACATCAGAAAGGCAGGTGTCATCTTGGTCTCCATCCTGGGCAGTGACTTAGTGTAACCCACCTCGTTCCACCATGTGCCTCTATCACATGCCCAGCAAACTGTTTCCACCTTCTGTATCCACATCCTTTCTCTCTTCCATCCTGCCTGCCTTTCTTGCTTGTATCACCATTGTACACCATCTGTCTTTGTCTATTTGTATTGCACCTTTCGGCTCCTCTCTTCAACTGTGCTTCAACTGGCAGGAATCAGTAGAAAGTACTGAAAAACACCCTGTCCTCTTCAGCCTTCATCCCTTACATGTTTAATATCTGATTCTTCCTCTGCCTGTGTCACCCCTACCCTGGGGTGAACTTTGAGAGAACAAATCCCCCTGCAGTCCCATTATCAAAAGCATCACTGGAAGGTGCTCAGATCCTCTACTAATGTCTGGTGCAAAGTCCTTGACAGAGAAGCCTGGCTGCAAAAACGAATTAAAATATTGTGCACATAAGCCAGGAAAACAGCTCCCCTTGCAGCTCCCTGATATGAGGGAGTGCATAATGGTGGGGGAGATGTAGTTACAACATGAGATTCTCTGTTCCTTGAGGGACTGTTAAACCCAGTCAATATTTATGAAGCTTTTAGTCTGACTCATGCAATTTGTTCCCCATTCTACGTGCTTGTCTTTGGGACTCAGTTGTTGCTTGGCCTGTAACTGTCATTAAATTAAATGCTATGGTTTAACTGTATCTTTGCTTAAAGAAAAGGAAAAAATGCAAGGCAGAGTGTAAAGCAACTCGAGTTTCCACCTCACTGCAAGCAACTAAGAGAGCAGGCAGAGGGAAGCATCACCAGCTCCCATCAGATAGGCCTTGTGCTAAAGAGAAGTAGTAGTTCCTCTTGTTTAAGGCAGTGGAAGGTGAGGAATACAGCTGGGCTGACTGCTTGCTTTCACATCTGCTCTGGGGGCTATCAAGAAACCATTTACTTTCTCACAGAACAAGATGGGTCCAAAGTAGATTCCTGGATTGAAGGGCTGAAAGAGTAACATAGGAGTATGAAAGCATTGGATGTAGGAGGAGGCAGCCCATGAAGAGAAAGGGAGCAGAGGTAGTTATGGTACCATTCTCACCTCTTCCTCTTAATCCTGAGCTGAATCACCTCTTACATACTCAGACTCCCATCCCTACTGATGGGAATGACTTGGCTGAGGTTTCTGGTCTATTGAAGAAGGCAATCTAGAAACCTTTTCTTCTCTGAAATGTGGTCTGACCTGCTGATCTCTAAGTAATTTCCAGCAATGCTCTTGAATGGTAAGTATTGGTGTGACTGTGTAGGGACTAATAGGACCCCTGTCCAGGACAGTGTCCTGAAGAGGCATGGTCTGGAATAAACTGATTATACCTTCAGATTTACCCTGAACTTGATCCCCCTTTGTTCTGACTCACTTCCTGCAAGCCCTGAGTCCATCCTGGATGATGAGTGTGAGCAATACCCCTGAACTTGGCAGGGACTCTGAGTGCTAAGTGATGGTATGAGTGTCTTTGCAAGAGTGGTGTCACCTACAGAAGCTAGTCCCTCAGTAAAGGCTGTGGAAGTAGGAAGGATGACAGTGATTTGGAGCAGGAGCTTTCCTGGTTTTCTGGACAATCTCTTTCCATAATTTAAAGGACATTAGAGAACAGCTACTTTTGTAAATGGCAGCTGAGGTAACAAGGTAGTACTTGGCCAACAAGAATTAACTACTAGAGCTGGGACTTGCCCTGCACAAGTTACAAGCCTATCACCCTGACAATAGTGGCAGATCTTGGCTCATTTATTCTTTCTAGAAGATGGATATCAGTGGTCATCATCATTTATCTGTGAGAACTTAAAGCCAGGAGGACCCAAAGTGGTGGTCTAGCATGTGGCTTTTGATGGAACTTGCCACTGTGTGGATGGAGAGAGAAAGTAGGGGGAACCAAGCAGGAGATTTCTTATCTACTGAGTAGCAGCAGGCTGTACTAGGCTGCCTGAGCTTGTTCCCAGAGAGCTAGTGCATCTCCCCAGTGAGGTGGACACCCTAGCTTGACCAACAAAAAGCCTTATGTGCATATTAGCATGGCACTTGGGATGGGCTAATTAGCCTGGTTTCTGGGTGAAATTGCCAGAGTAACTGGGCTTATTCTGGGATAGCTTCTTCAGAGCTAGCACACAGGGCACTGTTTTCCTGTATGGAGTTCTGTATTCAGAAAGCCCTAGTCCCTCAGCAGTTTCCAAGGCTGCTGTTGGTGAGACACGTTCCTTCAGATCGCAGTGCAGCCACCAGCTGGTAAAATTCACTGTCTGCTCTACAGGCTGACATGGACTTGGCAGCCTCGAGTGTGACTGCGGAGGAATGAGTTGCCTCTTGACTCTTCTTGTTGCAGATGTTGAGCTGAAGATGTTCAGCAATACTTGCACCAAGGACCTCTGCAAGGAACCTTTGGTATGGTCAGCAACCATTGTATGGGAATGTGTCTGTGCATCCATATGTCTCTGAATGTCTCCCCTACATTTTCCATGCTTCCTCCTACTCCAGTCAGCCACCTTCAGTAAGATTGAATTGAATGTGCCTATACATGTGCTACTTTGGGTAACCTGGCCATATAGACAAAGCTTGGTGATTTCCTGCTAAAAATGTTGGTTGGGGCACTTGTAAGGTTGTGAAGATCAACCCTGTCTTATAACAATGACAACTTTCACACTGTTGTGCCCCTTTCTTGCTCTTCTTCCTCTCAGTTATCATCTGACTTTTGGAGATTTTTTTTTTGAGAAATGTCACCTATATTCTGAAAAACTCTCGCTATGGGTCACCCAAGGGAGGATTTACTGGGTATATAGATCTGTTCTGTGGAAACTTGTGCAGACAACCATAATCCTTGCATTTTGATGAGCCTAAATTCTTACCTGGCTTTTAAATTGTACTCAGGCTGCTGAGTCTCTGTGGTAGCTTCTGCACACACTAAATAGTGTTTTCGTTGAGTGAACTCCAATGCTTTTCAGATGTAAACTTGCATATGCAGAATCATTACTTGAAATGAGAGTTTAAACTGAGACTGTAGGACATACCCTTCCCTCACCTTTTGGCCTTTTCCCCTGCACCCTGGGAAACAAGGCTGGCAGAAATGATAATATGGGGGCTTGTTATTTGTTGGGGGGATGGTGGTTGCTTGTTTTTGTTTGTGTGTTTGGTACTTTTATGTGGGGTTTTTTGTTATTGTTTGTTTGGGGGGGGGCGGGGGTGTGGTTGTTTTGTTGGGGTTTTTTTTAAATCTAAAAAAGAATGGGCAAGTGGAAATCAAAAGAGATTACCTTTAGGTTGATCTAGAAGCTTTTCAGTGGAATATACCAAGCTCACTGCAAGGAAAGAACTGTGCTGACTTCAGTCCTCACCAAACTTCCTCTAACAGTTTTATCCAGGCAATAGTGACCATAGAACAGTCCAAGGTGCTTCACCACTACCTGCCACATTTAATTAGGCTTCTCATGTCTCTGTTGTGTGGACTTGCAGCTCCCTGTGGAGCACTAAGTGAATAACATACTGTGCTGGTGGGTTCTGCTCTTCTGATATAAGACTAAAGAAAGATGCACAGCAGATGACGGAAGAAGAAAGTAACAAATATACCACTTTTAGTATTACTTCTCACTTTCATTGGTAAAGGAGATCTTTTGGAGGCCATTTGGTCTCTTTTGCCAATATGAAACAGCACTGTTTCACTTGAGGAAAAAAAAAAAAAATCACCCAACCCGCAACCCTTGCAAATGTGTATGTAAAATTGTGGGCAGAGATGCAGAGCTAATTTGCACCTTGCAGTTTCCAGGGTGACCTATATGAACTATGAACATATCATCTGTGCATGTAACTGAGCTGTGAGCAACATCATACCTGACTTAAGATTGCAGGGGTTCTCTTCCCAGCTTGAAAGTCAATAAAAGCCCCTGTTCTGTAAATGCCCAGCTCACTATTTCCCTACTGCTCTTCATTATGTCACATGTAAGCACAAGCTTAGTTTCCTCTTTGTTCATTCTTTGCAGTCACCCCATTCATTACCCCCAGTGTGCTTTGTAATACCTTAATCCTTGCAGGCTCCTGCTCTCCTTGTTTTTCAAGGAGCCTGAATTCCCACAGGCACCATTCAGCTACCTACAGAAATTGCACACCTGCTTCTTGATGCTCCTTGCCAATGAGGTAATTTTTGCTTCCTCTCTTGGGCCCCTTCTGGCACTGGGCTTCTACTCTCTCTTGAAGTGTCTTAGCTTAGAAATGTTAAAGGGAGATTAATGACTCAAGTGGGTCAAAGAGAGGGAAAACCAAAAATGTGTGTGCTTGGGCCAAGTGAGAAGGAAGGTCAGTTCCCATTCATCACTGATCCCCAGGTTTTGGATGTGGGTTTGAGTAGCACCTGATGTCATGACACCTAGAATTATTATTTTTTTTATCCTTTTGCATTGACCATTAACTGATGCACAGATTCCTGTCTGCAAGGTCATTATCCTCTGTCTATTCCCACAGCAGCCTCACCAGTTGGAAGTCAGCCTTGCCATCGTTAAGGAAGCTTTAACAAAGACTGTTCTGTTGAAAGTGAACATCTTGATGAGGCCTAATTTATTTCACAGTTGTTGTTATCCTGTTGACCTGAAATGACAGTAGGACACTTGGAGAGGTGCCCAGTTTATTTAAGAAGCAAACACAAAATTGTGTCTCCCTGCCTGCAGAAAGAGCTCAGCAACATAAGGCACTCCTAGCTCCTGGTTTCAGTGCTCTGCCTAGCAGCTCTTAAAAGCTCACTGTGGCTTTTTTGGGGGTCAGTCCAGATCATGTTGCTTATATCTATTTTTTAACAATTCTGGTCTCTGCTTTGCACATTCACTCAGGAGTGTTTTAAGTGCTGAGAGATCTGGGGAAGAGTTGTGCAGTGTACAATCTGGGTATGCTCTATGGAGGGGCATGTGTTTGGGTGCAGGTAGTGAAAGTGCCCAACCCCGGGGTTCCCTGGGCTTTAAGACTTATGTGGTGGCACAGTCCCAGCTGCAGTGCCATCTCTGAGCCCTTGCCCATGCTGTCTGCTGGAGCACATTCCTCACTGGTTACGGTGTGTCTGGTACATGGGGTCTGCCATGGAGAGTAGCTGCTGGAAGGCACAGAGCCAAACAAGACATGCTGTGCAAGGACACTTGTCCTTAGTTTGCATCAAAGAAGAGATGTAAAGAGAAAAATAACGAGAAAAGAATGGAGCAGGAGCTCAGAAAGGTGGTATGATCTCCAGTCCTGGGGATTTTTGAAACTCACCTGAGCAAGACACTGTGAAATTTTGAAGTTGCTCCTGCTTTGAGCAAGGGCTTGAACTAGAGCCCTGCAAATTCTCTCCTGAGTGAAGTTACTCCACAAGAGAAGAGTTAAAGGTGTGTGCTGTGCACTTCTACATCTGCTTCCTACTTGCTTTTGTCCTAAGAAATGAGATGGGCTTGTCTTCCAACAGAAGATCCTGTGAGATTAAGTACCTTCTTTTATTAAAAATTGAAGTGTCATTGTCTTGTTATCTTAAATAAAAGAAAGTGGTTAGTCTTCACAGCTTCATTTGGATTCATCTACCTTCTGCAGCATATACCATTTGTCAAGCTTGATGCTGTACAATTTGCACAGGAAAACCTGATGTCAGTATAGCAGATCAGACAAAAGCCCTCCATGTTTTTTTTTCCTAGAAGCAGCAGCTTTTAGGGACAAGTGAGAGGGTGATTTGAGATCCATCATAATGAGGATCCCTTTGGGAATATAAGATGTGATGCTGCTGCAATGCTAACATTGCATCAATAAATAATTCCCTGGATCCTGTTTAATTCCCTCTCATCCTCAGTCCCCCTGGGGTCATTTGGGGTTTCTTTTTGTAGCAGTCTTTGAAACCTTCTTCAAATGATTTATGCCATCTTCCCATCTCAGATATTTAATCTGACTACATCTCTCAAAAACAAAGCTGAGAGGGAAGTCCAATGTAAAAGAAAATACTTTGGTGTGTAGCACCCTGCTTTAGGGAACAGTGTTGACAAATGCCATTCACTGATTTTTCTTGTGTTACCCCTCCCAGCAGTTTGTTCCAGCCGTTCTGTGCTCTGACAGCTGGTGCTGTTCCCTCATTTCCAGCACCAAGAAAATAATATCAGTTATGTTGTCTTCCTGTAGGTTCTTTGGGTCCTGGCAGAGCTCGCCATTCCAAGTGCTGTCACTGAACTTCAGCGGGTCTTGCAAGAACAAATAAATTTGCATGAGAAAGGGAGCTCCAGGAAGGCATGAGGAGCTGTGTAATTTATGTAGCTGAAACCTGAATCCAGGAACCTCAGGACCTACTTTGACATTATCCTGAGCACCAGGTGCTGGCTCTTGCTTTAGTGTAGCCAGGGACACCAGCTCTCAGTTACAGCAGCCAAAGTCACATCAGTTCAATATAGTATCTCTTGAGTGCTGTGCAGATTATGACTGATTGATGTAGCTGGGTTTGACCCTGGCCAGACGGCTTAATATGATACCAATTCATTACTGAAGACTAGATCAAGAAGCTGTGTGCACGGAGTAAAATGCCCCATCACTGGGATGGACAGCTGAAGACTTGTGTTTATAAATGCAGGGTCATAAAGGTGCCTCTGTTGCATTAAAGCTGCTCTGTAAATGTGATTCAAGCTTTCATCTTCTCCTGCTTTGTATTGAATATCTTGTACTGAGAGAAGGGCAGAAGAACCATATTCCAGTTCTGGAGTGCTGTGACCTGTGGTAGTATGTTCTGTGCCACTTGCCCAGCATGTTCCTGGTTGCTTGGCCATTTCTTTTGTCCTCACTTTTGTCCAATTATAAAGATTTATTCACTGATCAAAAAGCTTGATTAGTAAAAGGTGAAGGATAGCCAGAGGAACATATTGAGTTCAGAAAAACTCAAATTTAGAAGAAAGTGGAAATGTAATTTTAGACCCTTCCTTATCATGAAGTTGGCTAATAGGGATTATTTTCAAGCAATCCAGTTGTATGGTTTGGGTGAATTGCAAGGCGATTAGAAGGAGGAGCTGAGACTGTGACTGGAGATAATCTGTGTAAATTGCCCCTCGGAGGGACAAGACCCTGTGACTAATCCCCATCTGTGTGATCATATGGAGTACCTGTGTAGCAGGGGTCATCCTGTGCACCACTCACCTCTCAGGGAGCAGAGGGAACGGGATGGGCTCAGCCTTGCTCTCAACCCTGTATCCCCATACTCACCAGTGGTGCAGGGGCCATGGGACATTAGAGCAGAAACTGGAGGCAGCTAATCTAAAATCTAGTGATGTTGACTTAATCTGCTGCTTGCATACTCCTGACAGATGTTATAGGTTAGTTCCAATAATTGACAGGAACGAGTAAGAGTAAAAAAAAATTTATTTGATCAAGCAAGTGATAGCAAGCAAAACAGCGCTGGGTGGCTGGGGAGTCTCCGCTCCACCAATGTCCCACAAAAGTTTCTTAAGTCCCTCTTATATAGCTTTTTACTTTCTTGTCAGTAGACCCCTTGGTGCTTTTCTACGCAGGTGCGAGGTTGATAGGGTCTTTTCTTCTTCCATGGGGACTGTTCAAGTGATGAGTCAGCGTTTTCTTATCTCAACGTACATTCCATTTCTTAACCTAGGTGTCTGTTCAAGTGATGGGCCAGGTTCTTATCTCAAGCTTACCTTCCATTCACTTTAAAGACGGTTCAATGAACAAACACGACTGTTACTTATCACAACAGATATGCTTATTTATGAACAAAACTCTGAACGGTTGACATGAGTGACTGGTTGTGCTGAGCACAGCCCGGATAAACTCTGTAAACCCCAAATCCTATTATCTCCTCCCCTGTGCCCAGAGGGCATCACCTCATGCTGTTTCTCTGCTGCTGGAAAACAAAGGTGGACCCTGTTGTAAACACTCCTGGTCTCTGCTGAAGGCTGGGTCTAACCTGTACATGGAAAGGTGCTACTGGAGTTCAAAGGCTTCTCAAGGTGCTCCTTGGCCAGAAGTCTTTCCTCAGCACTGTCCTCCTCGTGATGTGCCTGTCTCAACAGACAAACCCACCACCTCCCACTTACTTGCCCTCCCAGGAGGACAAGGTGCACTAAGCGGTGGCTGTGACAGCCGCTGAGCAGCTGACTCGTTTGAAGCTCGACCTGGGCACGTTTTTATTTCTCTAAACGGGGTGACACAGGGGACGGGATGAGGAATAAGGGGCAGAGGCGCCCGGGTTCATCCAGCACGAGAAAACACCGGGAGACGCAAGCGGGTTTGAAAAACCGCTTCGGCGGCACCTGGAGATCTTCAGCCACTACTCAATTTTTTTTAAAAGTAAAATGAATAAACTCTAAATAAACGCGCTGCGAGGCTGCCTGTCCTGCTGATATCCTGCTTAAGCGCCGCTACATAAGGAGGGGGTGGGAAGCCTAGGCCTCCCACCCACTCTCCCTACCTCCCCGCGGGGCAGAAAGGCGGTGAGCGGCGGCCCCGCCTCTCCCGGCCCGGCGCTTTCTGTCCCCTCTCCCGCACCGTACGGCCGGGCGCGCCGGCTCCATCCGCTGGCAACTTTGGAGCGCGGGGCGCGGGTGGCGCCGCCGCGGCTCTGCCCTCAGCCGGGGGGCGAGGGCAAACCTCCCGCGGCCCCGGGCCGCCGAGCCCAACCCGCCATGGCCGGAATCGGCATCGACCACTCCAAGCTGCCCGGAGTCAAAGAAGGTAGGGGCTTCTCATCCCGCTTGCGGGGAGCTTGACGGGACCGGGCGGTTTGGGGGCGACTTAGGGGAAGAAAGGGGAGAAACTATTTATTTTATTTTAAATACTATTTTACATTCTTAGTGGCCTTGGAGCGGTTTGCGGCGTTCCCCGTGAGCCGGGTCAGCGGCGGGGTGCGTGGTGGGGGGCTCCTAGTGGCCCTTCCCGGGGTTCGCGGGATCTCCCCGCTTTGCCGTGCGAATGTGCGGGTCGAAGGCGGGTACGGGTGGAGAAGAAGCATCGCTGCTTGTCGGAGAACCGTGGCCGCTCTCGGAGCCCGGCTGCCCTCCGCGGGGCGTGTGGCGGGGAGCGTGCGGGGAAGCGCCGCTTCCCCCCGAGCAAGAGCGGGCGAGGAGCGGCGCTGGGGGAGGGGGCAGCTCTTTGTCTGCGGCGGGGCCGGGGCTGAGGCCGTGGCCGGCGTTTCTGCTTCGTTCTCCCCGCCCCTGCCCGCTGCTCCTGGTCAGCGGGGCTGGGGGGCTGGCAGATCAGCCCGGCTGTGAAATAGCCAGGTGGCCGTGGCACAGACCCTGTGGGGCACTGACGTGCAAAGACGGTCCTCGCAGTTACGCCTCGGCTGGGTTTTGGAGGCTCCGCTCGGGGCATTGAAAAATGGGAACTGAGCCGTGAATAGATTATTCACAAATTTGGTGATTGAAGGGGCACGGGCAATGTTGAGGGCCCAGTTTAAAAGTACTCGAGGTTACGGGGGGCGTTGTGAAGCCTTTGCCCTGCCTGGAGCTTTGGAGTGCCAAGCAGCCTCCAGCATCCTGCAAAATCAGCGGTACCACGAACAGGCTGGGGAAGGATGGGCTGGGATCGGCCCCCATCGGATCCTGGGTGTCCAGCTCCAGTTGCTGGTGTAGCCCGTGCTCAGGACACGGATTTGCCTTCAGTTGGGTCAGGCTGGCCTCTGCTTCCCTCTTAACAGAGCACCTGCTTCACATGTGTGCCTTTAAGTTTAATGAAAGGTGCCTCGGGGCTGCTTTAGGTTTAAAAAGCTTTGTATGAGGTAGAGTCTGTTTTTTTCTGAGAGTTATAATTCTTTAGAACCTCTTTCAAAACCCATTTATTTTAGGTTTGCACTGTAGTAACGGAGAGCACTGTGTGCCTGTATAAATACAACCAAAATTGTTTAAACTTGTTTTCCTTGTCATTGGCCGTTTCTTTTATTACATTTCAATTCTTACAGAAGCGTTGTGCATGGATTGATGTTTCATCTAATCAGGAGTTGTGGGGAGCTGGAGGTTCCTTTGGGCCTCTTGTTATTCTTACATGCTGCTTCCTGGAAGAAGATACCCATGTGCTTACATTTTATGGGTTAATGTTGGTTCTATTAAGTCATTTGCAAAAGTCATTGGTCATTTTAGTGTTTTCACATCTCATCCTTAGGATCTGCCCACACATGTTTACTCAAAACTGATCCAATTAACCTTTCTAGTGGGTTGATTAAAGTGAATTAAGTACCTGTATAGATACTCTTACTCGGAATTTAAGTAGCCTTGCAATGGGTTAGCTTGATTAATTTTTCAAGTGAACTAGCTGGACTGAGTTAAGGTCACACATTGAATAAAGTATGTTTAGAGGGTTGAAATGCAGGTCAGTGCTTGGTAAAGTTGCACCTATGGTTAGCATGGATTCAATGTCAGGAGTGTCCTGGTATGATGGTCTGTTGTTATCTGATAGAAATAGGATTAAAGTAGCATCCCAGAGCAGCTCCAGCTTGCAGAGTAGATGAGGCCTGACCCATGTTCTACAAAGCCTCGGGCATATTTCAAGCTTTTAGTTTAGTGACACCTTTTGTTTTTATTATGGGAAGTGCTGAAACCAAGCTATGCTTTGGGTTGGATCTTTTCATGCTTGGTGTTAAGGGCAACCAAGAAAAGAAATGCTTCACCTTCCCTACCTTGGGAAATATTTATTGTTCCTGATATAGAAATTACTGTTTATCCTGCTGGAGAAACATTCTTCATTTTGGTCAAAGGTCAGTTTAGTCATTCATTAACGATGAAAAATGTTCTCTTGGTCTGAGTACTTTATTCTTCACCAGCCCTACTGGAGGGGAGAGGTGTCCAGGTTCTCCCTGGCTGCAGGTAGCTGGGAATGCTGTGAGACAGTGTCATCTTCCTCTTCTGGAGTGGTTTCAAACTTTGTAGAATTCTACAAGCAAGGTCATTTCTGTGTGATGACAACAGTGAAAATCTGGTAACTGTAGCTAGGTGCTGCAGGAAGCCTTTCTTCTGGTGTTTACTTTCTTTTTATCTTCAAAAGCATTTGCATTAGATGAAGGCCTCTTATAGATGGCATTTTGCTGGTGAAAACTACTTTGGCTAGTGCAGTTTATTTTGTGGGCAGGGGCTTACGGGGGTGAAACATGCCCTAAAAATATTCTTTTTTCTAGCGAGTCTTTGGTGCTCTAGCCTGGTGTTAGAGCCATATTTCCATGGGCAGTAAAGTGGATGTTCTGACCACTGTGGTCAGTAAAGCTCTTGTAAGTTATTTGCTAAAGGTTTTGGTGTTAGTTGCAATCTGTGGGCTGAGTTTCTCTGCCTGTATTTCTGTTTGCCTCTCAAGTGTCTGTGACATTTTCTCTTTTCACAAAGCAGCTTTTGCTCTGTGCTCTTTTGACCCACCCCAGGGGATTGCTTAGCTCTCTGTGTGTAGATCTTTTTTTACTAGCAGTCTCATTTGTGAGCCTTCTGGGGGCAAAAGCATCCTGGAAATATTATTTTAATTAGTTACTTATAAAGCAAATAAAAGAAACTGGCTTGAGCTCTGCTTGATCTCTGAGTCTCATCTCTTGTGATTTTGACGCATTAGGAGCAGCTAAATTTGGGGAGGGTTACACCTTCTCCTTGTCTGTCTGTTCTAAACGTGCTCTCCTCATCTCAAAAGCACTGTGCATTGCCTCTCGGAGCTGGGAGGCAGCCCTGCGTGCAGGCAGGCAGACCTGCACAGGGGAGATACTCTGGGGAGGTGTTTTGGGGCTGTGCATCCCTTCCTGCATTCCAGAGGCTGTACCCTTGGGTCCTGTCTGCCCTTGCTGCCTCTGCCAAAGGGCTGAGGTCTGTGGCAGTGTCACTATGAAGGAGCTGCCTGTCTGTTGGGCTGAGGTTCAGGCTCATCTAACACACTCCGAGAGCCCTCAGTTGCTAGAAGCAGCAGGGAAAACGCAGGTACTGGCTGCTTTGCCAGTGGCTCCTGATTTTCCCAACAGTTTGAATCCTCTGAGAGAAGAGAAAGGGGGAGTGGGAAAGAGAGGGGCCCTGAACTCAGCCCCAGTCTCTTTGGAACTGAAGAAAATGACAGTGGCTTAAGTGTTTGTATTTAGTTTTATTTTTAGTAGTACTCTAAAGAAGCGTAAGGGCAGTATATCTGTGCCAATCTATTTAGTAGTACTCTAAAGAAGCGTAAGGGCAGTATATCTGTGCCAACCTAATAAGCCAGCCCTGCAATGCTGCTGTCTCTTGAGCTCCAGCCTTCACAAGGGATAATTGTGCCCCCTTGCTCGGAGAGATGTGGTAACAATGCTTGCACTATGCTTTCTACTCTTCATTAAGCATCTTAATTTGACTTTCCCAGGCTCCTGAGCTTTACATCCAAATGCAGCTAGTTGTAGTCTGCTGCCAGAGAGGCCAAGTTCTCAAAGGTGATGGTAAAAGATACACACACCTCTGCAGCCTTGGGGAAGCAGGAAGGGCTTGAATCTTGTGTTTTCTGTCTTCACAAGGCAGTCTGTGGGGCAGGCAGCCTGATTGTCTCCCTTTTGACTTAACATGGATTGAATGAAGGTTTTCTGTGAGCATTGGTCATTGTCTTCCTCCCAACCACAGCACCTTTCCTCTGACCACTGCAGCTTAATCCAAGCTTCACTGAGACTCCTGCAATAAAAACTAACGGGCTTCTGATTTTTCAGAAGTGACTGAGGAAGGGGGCTCAGTGCTGAGGTGGTGTCTCAGGCTTCCATGGAACAAAGTGATGTTACAGGCTTCTATCAGGGCTTTTGGCACTTGTGTGCGCTCAGCGGTGTGTCAGTGGACAAGAGAAACTTGATGTCTGTCAAAGGTGGAAGAGGATTCAGAAAGTGTTGATGGCTGGTATGGCGTTTGGTGAGGAGGGATTCTGTTCGGGGATTTTTCAAGGAGCTAGTGTTGAGGGATGAGGTGTCAGCTGTGCTTATGTGAAGGAAGGGTTGGCCTTTAACTGGATTAGTATAATCAGGGCAACAATTTTGTGAGCAGCTGGGGGTCAGCCAGGTCACTGTGAAGCCACCTGTCCCATGCCCTTTGGCTCCACATGAGATTTTTTCCTTGCAGCGTGACGTACTGTGTCATGATTTTCTGCTTTGTGACTCCCTTGGAGAAGGGCTCTGACAGGCATGCTGGATGGCTCCAGGACAACAAGGAGGTGGAGAGTGATGGGACATAGATGCAGGCTTTTCTTTCTAGGTCACTGGTTTGTGTCCAGCTCTCCTGAGTAACAGGAGGTCTATTTTTCCAGCATGCATAAATTCAGTAGCTAAGGCTGTGGTACTCATTTCACTTCTGGTTAAAGCTGGGTGAAAGTTTTATTATGTATTCAGTTGTTCTGGGTCTGCAGTGCTTGGCAGAAGAGATGGGCAGGATTAGCATTTTTTCATGCTCTTGGCTCCAAAATGCAACTGAGCAAGCAAGTCTGCCTCCTCCCAGCCCTTAAATCCTTAGCACTTGTCCTCTGCAAGCTGCTGTGGAGGTTGTGCAGGCGCAAATATTGCTCAAAAAGCAGTCTTTGGTAGTGAGGAGTTCCCAGGCTCACGTTGATGTCTTCTGCAGAGATGTCTCTGCAGTTACTGTCAAGTTTTTGGACTGGGATAAAAGAGGCGCATGGTCTGTTTTGCCCTGTTTCCTGGGGCATCGGGGAGGAGGGACTTGCCCCATTTGTTGTACTAAGACAGTGGCCATCAGCCCTTGCCGCTGTCCGAGCAGCGAGCCCAGCTGAGCAGTCCATGTGCTGCAGACAGCATTGTGTTTGCTGTGACCACGGCACTCTGATTAATCTTTAATTTCCGTGAGGAATGTCAGAGGGTGTGTGCATGCCAGGCAGCAGTTGGAGGTGGCTGCTGCAAGGAACAGGAGAGGCCAGTCATGCTCTCTCTGGACAGAAGGAAAACCCTGGAGAGGCAATAGAATCATAGAATGATTTGGCTGGAAGAGACCTTTAAGATCATCAAGTCCAGCCATTAACCCTACACTGCCAGGGTCCCTAAACCATCTCCCCCAGCACCACGTCTGTGGATTCTTAAACACCTCCAGGGATGGGGACTCAACCACTTCCCTGGGCAGCCTATTCCAATGCCTAACTACCCTCTGTAAAGAAATTCTTCCCGATATCTAACCTAAATTTCCCTTGGCTCAATAGGATGTGCCTTGGGGCTGTGTGACACTTTTTTTTTTTTTGCTGAAATAAGCTTTCCTTTTCCCAAAGATACGTGGTTCACATGAATATGGTCATTCATAGGATGAAGCAACATGTTCCCTCCCTGTTTTCTCATCCCCTTCCCCAGAGTGTCCCTGGCTGGCTGGCTTCCCCTGTGCTCACTGCTGCTCCTCTGCATGGTGCTGGTTGAAGGCTGAATGAGTGAAGGAGGAGGAGGACGGTCTGTTGGTAAATTGCCTTAAAACCCAAGAAATTTGGGTCAATTTTCTGGATCCCTTGCTGCTTCTTTGGTCCTTCTCAAAAAGAGTGATAAGATTCTTACTGTTCTGCTGTTGGTGACTTGCACTGCAGGGGGTAAAGGGCATTTTCAGGGCATTTCCACTGGGAAAGCAGGTCTGCCATCTCCCTGGAGGCTGTGGTGTATTGGGGGTACTCCATGTCCACTTTACAGTGCTGGCTTCTCCATAGGACACATGATATATATAACCTTTTGCAAGTCCCTTGACACTTCATTTATCCTGCATTTTTAAAAATAGAAATTGGAGCCTTCCTATGCTTTTCTTTCTCAGTACATGAACAGACATGGCCTTGGCACTGTGTTGCAGACTTTTAGCAGGGCTGGAAGGAGAGCAGGAGAGTGCAACAACACTGCATGTATGAGATGCAAGGCAAGGCTGTTGTGAACCTTGCCATTGAGCAAAGGAGACCAGTTAGGCCTGAGTGCTCATAAAACCTACCCTGTAACCCCAGGCACCTTGTGAAATTAGGCTTGTTAGAAGTGTTACTTCCCCTGGGGAGAAAGGTGTGGGTGAAAGCCTGCTCAGAAGCCTGGCACAGCCCTTCTGCCTCTGCCCAAGGATTTTATGTCAGGCTTCAGAAGCTCAGCTGATAATTATTTTAATTGTATGCCAGCACACAGTGCCACCACCACAGTGCTCTGTCAGCTAAATAAAAGCAGAGAGATCTCTTTGACTCAGTCTTGGGTTGGCAGACCTCTGGTCTTGATAGCCCTGGCTGTGGTGGGTGCTGTTCAGGACAGAAAATTGAAGTGGGTTTGCAAGTGAGCTACTGTTTGTCACTTCTCTTTTTCAAATGAGATATAAAAAGCTGTGTCCAGTAAAACTTTGAGTCCCTGTGTGCACACGGGTATGATTTGTTCTTTTCCCAGCCCTTCTGCTGAACCAGGGCTCGGTGTCTGAAGGAATTAACTTCAGAGGAAATGTTATGTGGGCTCAATATGTGGTGCTCAGTAAGTGATGACTGTGGGGGGGGAGGGAGGACATAAATAAGCAAATATCTGAAGGCACTGAGACACGGGCCTGCTTTAAAAACACTGACAGGACTGACCTGAGAACTAATAGGACCAAAGGGATGAAGGAAGTTTATGCAAACAGGACTATTTCCTGACAGCAGGAAGTAGAGTAGTTGTTGTTGGGTTTTTTTGTTTGTTTTATTTTGTTGGTTTTTTTCTTCTTGAAGGACCATCTTCAAAAAAAACCCCAGTGTATATAGCTTTGGCTCTTTTCAGCTAGATAGGACAAGAGGCTGGAGTGTGCCCCAGCAGGGAATGTTCCTTGCAGAGGGATTGTCTCTGCTGACCTGGCACATGTGCTGGGGAAATCCTGGCCTGGCTCAAGGCAGCCTTCCCTGGCATGGATGGAAAACTTCCCCTCTCTACACGGCAGAACAGTTTTGCACTACAAAAGCACCTGTGCTCACCATATGTGTCTTATGGGCATAGCAAGCATTACTTGGGGGATCCTAGTATGAATAAATTTTTTTTCTCCCTCTGTTCTGAATTTAGTTTCATTATTGGGGTGCCAGCTGGTGGGATGGGAATGTTTTATGTCCTTCATCCCGGAACTTTTGGTAGTGCTGCTGGGGACTAGGGCAAGGCAGTGGAGGACAGCAGGGAAAGAGCTGGGAATTTTCCAAGCCACCAGGGTGTGGGCTGTTTTTGTGGCATGCAGAGTGCTGCTGTTCACAGGGCTGTGCTCTCCTGCAGGCGGTTCAATCGGTGCCAGGTTTCCAAAGGAAGTTGGTGTTGGGAAGAGGCTGGGCTCTCCTGACTGTGTTTGCAGCACTGGAGGCACTGGGCCCTTGGCAGCCCTGCCTGTGTTCCTCACATCCCTGATAAAAGGTGGAAAGGGCAGGTTTGCCTCCAGCTGTGATTACCTGGTACTGGCATTAGCTGGCACTGCCTGGACCATCAACTCTGGCCATAGAACAGGTGTACTTGTTATTGTTTGACTTTTTTCTTTTTTTCTTTTTTTTTTTTTTTTTTCCGTAAGAAGCTATGAGCATACAATGTCAGCTAAAGGTGATTTAGCTCCCAAAGCAAGAACTTTGCTTCTGACTGACTTGGAGCTCGTTTTGGGCTCTTGGAGAGGAGGCATTTCAAAGGCTGCCAGTCTGCTTCTTCCTCGTGCTGCGATGCACGTGGGCTGAGGGCAAAGATGCTGCAGTCTGCTCCAGGTTGATGCTGGGAGCTTTGCCTCCCTGCCAGTCTGGCCCCAGAGGCCAGGGACTTATTTTTACCCTCTTATGCCACTGGTTTAAATGTCTAGTTGTTCTAAGGGCTGCATGCCAGCTCAAGGCTGTGACAGGAAGGGGGCTGTGCATTGTTAGTGCTGTAGCATGACTCTTTGTGATTCTTCTGTAGATGGATGTGAAGGTTTAACTGATCTGGGGCTAGTTCTGGGACTTGGTGTTCTCCAGAGCTGACTAATAAACCTGGATAACTTGAAGTGAGAAGATAGAGAGTACCCCTGGGGAGCTGGTGGAGCAAAGAAAAGGGGTGTTGAAACAAAGCAAGTCACTGTTGGTTGGTTAGAGGAAGGTTGTTCTCACAGAACAGATCTGCAGTGCTGACAGCAGCTGAACGGGTGGCAGACAGGAGTCCTAGCAGCTGCCTTTCCAGGAAGGAGGAAGCTGATGGGAATCTGTGCAAGAATCAGAGCCGATTGCAGGATCAGTTCACACATCTTCAGCTTCCAGTGCAGCAGCTGGCCAGGTTTGCAGTAAGCCGGGGAGGCTGCCCTGAAGCAGCTTTTCTACTCTTGGTATCTGACCTGGATGACTAAAACCTGTCTTTTATTGTTTGTGAATCATAGGATGTGGTCCATCCTTCCAGCTGCAGCTCTGGTTCAGCTACAAGCCTCAGAGAAGTCTTGGGCTTGGATTTAGTCACCCAAAGGCTGAAAAGAAAGTGTCAGCTCTGAGGGTGTCTGTCTTCTGCTTATTCTCTCCAGAGATGCATGTTCCTCCAAATGACTGAGTCCTTGTGGTGTAAAACCACACCATGGGGCTTTGAGAGGAACTGGATGGTTTGGTTTTTTTTTTTGGGGTTTTGGTTTTGTGGGGGGGTTGGTTTTGTTTTTTTGTTGTTTTTTTTTTTACACTTGGCATCTTCTGCTGCATGGGTGTCAGGGTTTGGGGAGTCAGCCTTGCATGGTCACCCAGCTGAGTTGGTGCATGAGCTTGGACCAGAAGGGCAATGAGAGCTCTGTTGGAATCCTGTGTCCCTTTTATTTTGCTACATTATCTTTTAGGGTTAAGCTGAAGGGTTAAGCCTGGGAGAGCTGACACTTTGATTTATCTCTGCTCCCAGCAGCATGCCTGCCCTTCTGGAGCTGCTGTGTGAGATTATTCACCAGTCTGAAACAAAAGACTTAGAAATGCTACGGAGGGATCTGAGGTCCAGGGTGCTATGGTTCCTGAAATGCACCCAGAACCACAAAGTGGACCTACCAGCTTTGTAGAGAAACTACTGAACTGGGCAAGGGATTTAGGCTTTATTTAGCAGAGAGCAGAAGTTTTGCTTATCTGGGAAATTCAGCATAGCCTTCCAAGAGTTTTGTGTAGTATAAAATGCTCTAAAAAGCTGAAATAAAAGTTGAAATATACAGGTTGAAGCCAAAGATGGTGAGATGGGTCTGGGGAAAGGGAGCTTAGATAGTGCAAATCTCTTGAAATGCAAGATCTGTGCCTGAGCAGTTAGAGTGGGTGACTGATTTGAGTTGTGCATGAGAGGACACTGTTTTTCTTTACCCTTACCATAGACCAGTTGAAATGAGTAGTGCTGGGCTTAAAACCAAAACTGCAACAACATCTTGTCTGCAGAAGAAACAGAAAAGTCTCCAGAGAAGGACAGTGTCATGAGCCATGGGGGTCATGTTTTACAGCTGCAGCAGTGCTCAGGGAGGATGTCTGTGTGAGCCAGCCAGGGAGGGCGACCTCTCCCTGGTTGAAGGTAACTCCTGCCTTGTGTTGCAACAATTTATGGGATGGTTTGCCCAGGGACAAAGTGAGGGTCAAAACCAGCTCTTTGAGGCACTGTTGGTTGTTTTCCTGTGATCCAGTTAGGAGGCAGTGGTGAAAGTTGACTTCTAGGAAAACTTCTCCTTGTGTTTATTGCTTATTTGTTCTTTTGCACATGTGTTTTTAGCTGAGTCAACTGTCAGATGCTGGAGCAGACACCTACAGAAGCACCTTTAGTTCTCACTCCTTCACTCACAGATCCAGTTATGCCTCAAATGCTGTCATTGAAGTGTGTGTTTGTTTGCCTGTAGTCTACTATGTGGCTGTGGTGTCAAACTAGCTAAGCCATCCTCTATGTTGTGATTCTTATATCCATTCTCCTTGTTGCTGATGGAGATGTATCTGCTCTTAATTTACAGAATACTGTAGGTATTCAGCTTATAAATTCACAGATGCTTCTGGAGTAGAAGGAAAACAACTGTAGCAGCAATGTTTGCTGTAGGTCTGAGGGGGTTTGGAAAGTTCTTGTAACTCAAAGCACTTCATATCTGGGGACCCAGCTGGGCCTGGCTGAAAAGGCTGAATTTTCAAAGCATGGGTGCCAGTACTCCTTAAGGTACTATTTTAATGTACAGCTCTATATCCAGGCTTGAAATGTCTCAACTCAACATATTCTTCTGGAAGTCAAGACATGGTCTTCATCTTTGACCCTGTGGGTTGTCTTTCAAGCTTGGTGGATAAACAGAGTTGCTTTTATTTAGAAAGATTGCAGACAAAGTAACGTAGAGTCCAATTATCAAATGATTAAAAAGATGTCAGCCTTCTGTAATAAAGGCCGAATGAGAAATTTGATAAATTTTGTGGCCAGGGCATGCTCTAGGATGACCTTTTGAGCTCTTGTGTCATGATACTTTTTATTTATTTATATATATATATATATATTTAATCTGAAGTATTTCCAGCTTCCTGTTTACACTGTGCAAGCACATCACCTTCTGCTTTGGGGTTTTCAGCAGATGCTCTCTCAGCTTGAGGACTTCTGTACAGGACAGTTTTGCAGGCAGGCCTACAGAAGTGGGAATGGCAAAATAGTAGCCTCAGAGAAGCCATTTTGGGAATGCTGTTGATTTCTATTTCAAGGCAGGATAAAAAATAGATGTGTGTTCTTAAAGCTTGGTTCCAAAATATATACAGTCTTTTTACAGCATTGTTGGGTAGGTGAGAGCTTATTGTTGGAAAATGGTGCAGACAGAGCTCAAGCTTCTGATGGCCTTAACCTCAAGGCATTAGCTTAGAGCAAAGAGGATAACCTCCTTCCAAAATCCCAAGATGTTCTTGGCTTCCAGGCTGAGACTGCTGATAAAAAACAAACAAACATGGTTTTGTGGCAGTATTTTTTTTTACTTAGAATGTTTATGCATTCAAGAATTAGGCTGAGACCCCTCAGTTTAGTTCCCCACAGGGCCATCCAGTCTCCTTGGGCTCCTGGCTGGCTACGTGAGGTGCTCTGGTGCTATGGCTGAGTCAGAAATAGTTCCTCAGACTTTCCAGCCCTGCTCTCCGCCTGGGAGCCTTCTTCTCCCTGCCGTGAGTTTTCTGGCATCCTTGGCACTGACAATGCCTGGTGAGCAAAGTCATAGGAATGCTGTTTGTGTTACTGCAGCTGCCACAGCCAAGACTTGTCCTGGCCAGTCTCTGTTGGTGCCCCCCACATGTGGTAGCAGGAGCTCAGGAATGTCCTGGTGCAATGGGAGAGGAAAAAAAAAACCAACCAGAAATGCTGAAGTCAGGCTGTGCAGTTTACAGAGCAGCTTTGCTGGGCCTGAGGAGGAAACATCCCAGTTCTGTGTTTCCTCTGGAAACTGCCCTCTGGGAGGCCTCTTGCATCCAGTTGGGTGGCTACTCAGTCATGTTGGCTTTGTTTCAAGGACACAATCTGCAGATTTTGGAGGGCTTACCTGGCTTGGAGTGGCCTGACCAGTCCTGCTGGTAAGAGTCTGTATGAGGTCCAGCTTGCTTTCTAATCTGCAGGGTTCTTCATAACTCAGCATCTTCCTGAGACTGCTGGCTTGTAAGAGGCTACATTTGCTTTTTGCCACTTAATTTGTTCTCTCTGTAGGCCCCAAAAAGTTATTTTTATTTTTTTAATTATTTTTTTAGCCAATGAAACTGTCTTTTCATGTTTCACTTCTGTCTTTCTTCCTGTCCTTCAACTCCAGATTCAAAAACTGTGTCTGCTCTAACTCACCTTCTAGTTGTTTTGTAGATTATCCAGTCCATGATGCTAATGGGAAATGTTGGGAGTGGAGGGGGTGGGGAGCAAGAGATGGTTTTTAAGACCCAAAAGGAGGAAATGCTTGGATCATGTTTGTGTGGTCCCTGGGTCACTGAACTGGCTACTATCCCAGAGCATGTTGTATGGGCCACGTGACCCAGGAGGGCCCTTGGGCCTTTCAGCAGATATCAAAACACAGTATGAGACCTCAAGCAGATGTGGTGGGGTGTGTGTGTGTGTGTTTTGCTCTAAGCTGTGCTTTAGAAGTCAGTGAAGATTGACTTCTTGTAGAGACAGGGAACATTCACACTGCCTGTCCCTGGATGTTTCTGACCTCTCTCACACACCTAAATATTGCTAGCAATATCCAGCGCTGGCTTTGCTCTGCTGCTGTGGCTGCCCAGCTATCTTTGAAGCAGTGTGGTGGTAGAAATGCTGAGCCACAGAGCTGAGGTAATGCTGGAGAAAGCTACTGAGGCAGGGGGCAGAATATAAAAAGGCACTTTTGCCAGGTTGTTGTACCTAGAGACGTTCTTATCTCAGCCGTGAAGGCAGGGCTGGCAACCACGCTCATGATCCTTGGCTGCACTTGTGTTTAGAAAGGCCTCTTGTCAGGGTGAACCTCTACAAGTGCTCAGAGATTGCAGAGAGGCTCTTTGGGACCCCCTCAAGCAAGAAAGTTCCCCTTTGCACTCTGTAACCTGCCACTGCTGCAAAGGACGACGCTTCCAGCCGTGTCCCACCCTGCGAGCACCTCTGTGAGCGGAGGCAGCGGCCGGGATTCCAGGCCTGGCTTTTCTTTCATCGACAGCTGTGCCACAGGCCCAGAGGATCCCAGGCCCGCTCCCTGCTGTGCCTGGGCAGATTGGCTTAATCAGGCTATGGTAAACTTGTTGTTAATGTTTCGCGCTTCACGGGACTCTCCAGTTGTAGCTGCTCTGATTGCACCCCTGCTGCTTGGTTGACTGTGATGGCTTACGGCCAGGCCTGGGGATGGCAAGTCAAGTTGATTTGCTGCAGTGAGCGTAATGTTAATCTTACCTTTCATTTTTAAGGCATTCGGTTAGGGAGTAAGGAAATAAACCTCTTTCCCCTCAAATACGAAGACTTCTGGAGAGGAGGAATTGTGCGTGTCTGTGTTGTTATTGGGGCCATCCTGCTTCTGAGCACAAACCCAGTGTATGTAATGCCCAATAATGAGCTGGCTGAGGCTGGGCAGGAGCTGAGGACAAGCACCAATGAAGCTTCATTTCAGACCATGCTTAACTGCTCCACATCTCCAGTTATTTTGTAGTTGCCTCATTGTTGGATGCATGTCTCAAGGATGGAAGGTTGGTTTCCTTGGCCTCGCTTGCAGCTGTGGTCATGCTTCACTCAGTGCCACGGGTGCTGGATCTAGTCCTGAGGTGTTGTTCTGCACCTATCATCACCCTCACTTTCTAGGGAGTTGTGGGTGTGCCCATCTCTTCCCACCTGGCTGGTCAGCAGTGCTTTGTTATGTTTGTAATGGGATGTTCTCATCTTCCTTTGTACATTGTTCTCAGGCTGATGGGACTTTGGAATAATATGCTCAGATGAGTTAGAGGTGGCCAGCCCAGCCAAGTTTCTGAAAGTGATGAAAGATCTTCTTGGGCCTGCCCTGCCAGCAGCTTCAGCAGCACAAAGCAAGGGCTCTGTGCTCGAGCTGTCCCTTCGTGGGTTTGTAAGAGCAGCTTAATTGGAGTGTGTGTGTGTGCAGCCAAGTGGCTTCTTCAGCTGTGAATGAATCCAAACATGTGAGCAAACTCAAGGCTTGTTGCTGTCCCACCAGCCTCCTCTGCAAGGTGTCCTCAGTGGGGAGGGGGGGCACTGTGGAACCCAGATTCTTGGGAGCTTCCAGCATCTCTTTACTAGATCTTGATAGGATAATCAGCATTGTTTTAAGACCCAGCCCCTGTATCTACATCTACTACTTCCAACAGATCTCTGGAGGAACAACTATGAGAAGCAGGCCCATCTATACAACACAACAATATGTGCACTTGACTTTTTTGTTTTGAGTCCATACTTTTTAGAAAGTTTCTAGTGGCCTATCAATCCAAAAGGATTAAACAATCATTGCTATATTGCAGGGATGAAGCTTGCTGAAGGAGATGAGGCTTTCTTGGGTTTGGTGAAAGACTGTCAAGAACATAATGTCCTACTGTGACCCTCCCACTTTCTCACCTGTATGCCAACCATGTTTCTGTTGACATACTGCTTCCCAAAAAAAACCCCAAAACAACACAACCCTGAAGACCTCCTCCGTGTGTGTGTGTCTCTCTGGGGAGGATGTAGCAAAGTGCTGCCAGCACCATCAGCAACAAGGCAGAGCTCAGATACCATGGGGATCAAAGCAGGCTATGACCCTGTGCAGAAGGAAGTGGGGAAGGGCTGGGATGCAGTTTCATAAGCCTTTCTTAGAACAGTGATCTTTATAGAAAAGTATGCAGCTTTGACATGTTCATCCTTGCTCCTGTGCTGCCCACCTTGCCTTGCTGGTAGGGCTGCTTAGGCAGCTGTGCAGAGGACTTGCTGAGAGACCTATTGCAGTTAAAAATAATGCTTCCCTCTTTTTTTTTTTCCCCTTTTGTCAGGACAAAGTTCTGTTTCTTGAACATGTGGTAAAAGCACAGCCCTGGATTTGGGCAGACTGTGGCTCTATCAGGTTGTCTTTGCTTAGCTCTGAACTAAGTGCCCACAGTCATACTAGAAAGCTGAAGTAGTTATTAGGCACCACAGAAATGAAGTCTCTCTGGGCAAGATCCTCTTGCTTTTCCCATAAAAACATGTGTTGTGACCACCAAACACCTTGGGTTTGTCACCTGTGAATGGTGCTGTTGCCTGCACCTCAGCTGTGGCTTTTCCAGACCCATGCCCGAAGGCAGCGCTGCTTTATTTATACACAAATGCCCACTGGAAGTGTTTATTTAGTGTTTTGTATCCTCTTTAAAAAGAAAAAAAAATGTTGCAATAAAAACAAGCAAACAAATCCTTAATTGCACCATCCAGAAAAGTACATGCTTAACAGGAGTCAGAGGGAACCTGTAACTGTAATCTGCCCTTGTCTCCACTCTGCTGCTTGTCAGTCCCTTCCCTCTAGCTGTTGGGAGCTTTTGTCTTCTGTAAAATATCATTCAGTGCAGAAAGCCTTGACCAAAAATTCTACTGTAAAGAATACATTTATATATTATATACTCATTTGCAGTTATCTTCTGTGAACTTTTTCATAAACTGGATTTTTTTTTCTTAAATTCCCCTTGTAGTTTTGGTACATTCCAGGGCTTTTGGGGTTGTTTTCACTTTCTCTTTGAGGCTGTCACTGCGCTCTGTTGGAGAAACCTTGCTCTTTCCCAAAGACTTTGCTAGGGGACTGTAGGGGCAATGGTTCGGAGCTCCCTCCACAGCTTGCAAAGCACCTTGTTGTTCTCAGTGTAGTGTTGAATGTCTCAAACAGGAGATAATTCTCCTCTCAGGTCCTGTTAAGCTGCTTAGCTTGTCACATGGGGGGGGGGGCAGAAAAAGGTGACAGACCACTCCAGTGTAAATTTTTCAGTGCCCCTGCCTTGAACTCCCCTTGAAGCAGATGGGAATCCTATGAATGGCAGATGTACAGAGTGGGGCCCCATCCTGTAGTTTGGGGAGGTCACAACTTGTTGACAGAGAAGCTGATGTGCATCTACACAAGGCTGAACCAGGTGCTCGGTGTGTGTGTCCCTGTCCCAGTATGTGTTTTGTTGCTCTGCTGCCTATCATAGCAAGTTAAAAATAACCACTGATGTTTTTCTACAGTGTGGGTAGAGCATTTCTTTGAAAGTTCAAATGTGAAAGTGATAGGCATTGGCAAAAATCTGCTGCTTTCAGATTGGTGCCAGTGGGAGCTTGGCCCCTTCTTATTTAGCTTGTCTCTGGGTTGCTTTCAGCATCTTTTTAAGGAGCTGTACTTACCTCTGCCAGTAATGGTGTGGTTGATCCCTTTCTGGGTTCTAGGTACAAATCCACCATCTGCAGTTGAAAAAGTCAATGTAATTTTACAGGAGACAGTTGTGAAATTATTCCTGACTTGGTTGAAGTGCCTTGCAGTGAGAGCCATGGCTCTGTCTGCTTGGCTCTTCAGAGGTCACAGCCTGCATGGGCCTTGGTGCAGGGAAATTACTCTTCTCAGACTCTTTAACCTGTCAAATAAAATCATAGTAAGCACAAATACACTTGGTTTTAGTTGAATGCAGTCAGCATGGTATAAATTTGGCTGGAATTACAGGGTTTTATACACAAGTTCTCATCTAGGGGTGGAATGGGCAATTCTGATCTTAAAGCAGTAAAGCGGAGGTGGAAAGTGGAGAAGACTCTTTATGCAAATGGGGACAAAGTGGCCTGCAAAAATAAACACAAGTGCAGGAAGGGGAAAAAAACCACAAGTTCAGACATTGGCTGGTAGAAAGTATATGAGAAGTCTATGTATGTTCCCCTGAACCCCTTCCTTTTTTGATTTTGATTTTTTACTATTTTTTTGTTTTCCTTCCTCCTGATGCTAATTCTCTTGGCTTTGTTTCCCTGTCCAGTGTGCCGAGACTTTGCTATTCTGGAAGATCATACCTTGGCCCATAATTTACAGGAGCAAGAGAGTAAGTAGCAATGATCTTTGAAGCAAATGGAAATAAATTTGTCCTAACAGATACCTGGTTTTGTTTCATTTTCCTAAGAAAAATCCTCCTCGGTTTTAATTTTAATTCTTTTATTCAGAGTACAGATTATTATTACAGCTTTGATGTCCTCTGTGTTTTGCCCCAGCTCACTGTACCCTAGAAATAGTAACATTTCATGTTTCAGTTCTGTGCTGTCTTTTAGTTTTGTGCTATTTTTGATAAAATTGCACATATAAGTGCACTTCATGTTTGGGTTTTTTTCTATGCAAGGTTTCTAGAAATGACTTGCAATTTTGGAAGCTTCAATTTTATAGGCTGACCTGAGGTGCAAACCACAAGAGGTCTGTTTGTTTACTTATGTCAGAATTGCTAGTACTTGCCTTCTGAAAGGAGGCTTCCTTCTAGGACATCTTGAGGTAGGGCAGCTGTACACTGCAAGGGTTTACAAAGGAGAAAAAAAAAAAAAAGTAAGGCCAGGAACTTCAAAGTGACTGGTGATTTTTATTTACTCTATCTTTTTTTTTTTAATATGCTTATCTGTTACTTTGGGTATGTTTGTATTGCATTTTTCAGGTGTAGTGGCCTCCCTAATCTGCTTTCAGTGCCAAGACCCATTGCTATCTATCAGTTCTAGGTGTTAATACCATTCTAGCTAGTTGACCAAGCATGCCAAATTTATGCTGAAGTTTTGCTCTTGCTGCTGCTGGAACCTGAGACTGCTGAATTAAAGGTGTCTCTCAGCTGCAGCACACATAGCCAGCTTTTCTTGCAGGCAGTATCCATGTATGGTAAAGAACTCACTGTAGTATTTAGTTGCTGTGTTGCTAAATATAGAGATAGTGAGATTCTGGAACTGATTATATTGTGAGCAAGAGGAATTTCCTCATCTAGAGGTTCTTCAGAACAAGTTAGGGAAGCATCCCTCAGAAGTGGTTTAAGTTCTGATCTTCCTCACTGACTTCTGGTGGTCCTTTCCAGACTCACTTTATTAATCTAGGGTAATTTCCCATGGCCAGAAAATGAAATTCAAATCCTACAGAACCTGGGTGCAATTAAGATACATGGATCTTGTTTTGGTTACAAGGCACACAATTACAGCACCCTCAGTGCTGCAATGAGGTAATCTCAATTATGCTAGAACAATTTCAGTTCAGGACTTCCCCACCTTTAGAGACATGTGATATTTCTCTGCCAAGAACTCTTTCTGGCCTGAAATCTCCCTCCCACTTGATTTATCTTGTTTGTGCCATGAAGTTCTTCAAACTGATTTGGGGGTTTTTGTCTGTGCTTATTTCCAGTCGAGCATCACTTGGCAACAAACGTTCAGCGCAATCGCCTGGTCCAGCATGACTTGCAGGTGGCCAAGCAGCTGCAAGAAGAGGAGGATCTGAAAGCACGTGCTCAAAAACACCAAAAAGACTTGTGAGTTTGAGATTAAGCTGTTAATATGCTAGTCCTATTTGGTCAGAGCACTAAAGTCAGCTGCTTTGAGTTGATTGACAGTATGTGGGTTCAGGTTGATCAGCCTTTTGTTTCCATTTTCCTTTGCCATAAAAGTACTGATACTGGAATGAGAATAGGATTGGAGTAGATGCTCCTGGGACCTGTCGTGGCCTTAGATTCTGTTGCCTGACCATGGGAAAGAGCCTTTCTGTTCTTCTGCCTGTTGGCTCAGTGGGATAAGTTGGCTCCTTGTGTTTACCTTATCCCTGGCTGAAGTCTGAGAAAGAAGAAACTGCACCACAGACATATGCAGTGTTACAGTGAACTCTCTCTCGTGCAAATTGCAGATATTGGCCTGTTCTCATTGTGCCTGATGAGTGCTTTTGAGGAGCTGGGTGCAGTGCTCTTTGGTGTCCTGCTTCACCACAGCTGGAAGCCCCTGCTTGTGCTTGCAGATGGGGAACAGGAGGTGCTGCCCTGAAGTCAATTGGTGGAATTAGGCGTTAGGGGACAGGCTTTCTCTTGCAGTCACTGACTTCAGCAGAAGCTGAGCGATCCAGTTTGTCCTGTAGGTTTGCTCAGTCCCCACACTCCAGATCCGAGCCCGTGGCTGTGGTTCGGCTGTCTGTGTGCCATGGCTCTTGGGCAGTGGAGATGGTGTAGAAATGCAACATGGTAGTGCAGGGCAGAATGAACTGTGCTTTGAAATCCCAAGTTGATGTTGGTGTTTGTCTTTTTGTGTTTTGATTTTTGTTTGTCTTTTTTGAGAGGGTGATGCAGGGTCCCCAAGGCAGGATACAGCTCCCAGCAGCTGTGCTGTCTCCTGGCTTGTGTTGTGCTTTGTGATGCCACCCACCAGGTACAGTTGCTGGTGGATCCCAGACCCTGGGTGGCTCATCTGGCAGAGACAGTAATGGAGTAGAAGAGTTCTGTATTGCAGATGTCTGAGATACAGAACTAGCTTCAAAGGAGCTGCTCATAAAAGATTTGAAGCTGGGGCGTGACAAATCAGCCACTGTTGTCAATGTTCCCAGCAGACTGGGGCAGCACTGGGTGGATATGTGTGTGTATCTCTCAAGTCTGTGCTTTCTTTCAATAGCATTGTCTTCCTTGCCAATTAGAGATATGAGCATGTAAATGACAACATAAAAATTAACTTTGTATGGCAGAGATGATTCCCTTCTGTTACTTGCTGGGAACTGCAAGCAATTCTCTTGTTGTAGGACTTAGTAAAATGGGATTTATGAACTTTGTGAGCCAAGTTACAGGCAGAACTGCTGATGCAAAACGTTGAGTCAGCAGCAGTTCAGCTCCTGAAAGCATAAGCTCTTCTGCAAGAACAGTAAAAAAGTTGGAGGTATCCTTTTGTAATTGGATCTTTTTCTTCCTTAATTCTTTGTACATTCCCACTGTCTCCTTGTGCAAGATCAGTGCTTTCTGGCAACAAAATGATCCTCATTGTCGTTGGTTTCTGTATCATCCAGGACAGTTTGACACTGCAAGGTGATGGGAGGAGTAAAGGGACAAAACTGGGTGCTCTATAGAAACAAGGAATGTAAAAAAGTTCTGCAACTTTGAGCTTTCTTCTGTCTTTCAAATCATAGATTCTCTCAGAAAGACTTTGTGAAGATAATTGAGAACAGAAATAACTTTTCCTCAAGAACTGAGAGAAGCATCCAACTGTTTTCGTGCTTCTTTGAAAGCATCTCTCACACCCAGCTGAGCAGCCTGCACACTGCCAAGCATAGTAGCAGTGTTGTTAAAATAACTGTTGGAAATACTGTGAAAGTGTTCTTTCCTTGTTTTCCTCCCAGTATTGTGACAGTTCTGTTACAGTAATATGAACAGTCCCTTTGAATGGTTCCCTTAATGCCTTTTTTATTTTTTTTATACTTTTCCTCTATCTGGAACCAATTAGTTGCTACAGCCAATGTGAATGGGAGCTTTCTGATCCCACCCAGTGTTTGTTTTCCTAAACTGATGAGGAGTTTCCCTGCATTCCTAACACTCCTGGATGCCCAGGAAAGAAGGACATGTGAGTGGAATCTTCAGGGATGGTGACATTTGTGTTGCTCTGACTGATTCCTAGGGACTGATGAGCACTTGAACTCACACTGAAGAAATCTAAGGACAGAAAGAGCTGTCTAAGTTCTTCAATCCATTTTCTTAAGCTCAGTCAAGTTGAAACACTAGCTTATATTGGTAACTAACCAAGTCTCAGTTTTTAATTACCACTGAACAATAAAACCTCAAATCTAACCCTCTGTTGCCATTCACTTTTTTCTTAGAGGTCGACATGGTGTTTTCCAAGATGTGTGTCATCGGGAAGAAGGAAATAGAATGCTTCTACTTTTGCATTACTTCCAGGGCTCTGCTGTGAATGGAGAGGCAATGACCTTGTTGCCTTAGCTCTGAAAGACGATTAGCTCTTTCTGTCTCCTTTTTGGCTGCAATAAGATGTATTTTAAGCATTTAGCAAGCCAGTTGGTGCTGATAAACTTGGCACTTTAGCACTGTTCACAGATGCCAGGGGAACTAGAGACGTGCAGTGCCTTGCTATGTCTGACCTTTCTAACTTTGTTTTCTACCTGGATTCCTGTACTCTGAGACTGGGGTCAAAAGAGATCCACTATCTTAGGTTCACAGACAGACTGCTTCCCAGGAATTGCATATTTAACTATTGTTTTGCTGGGGACTGTGGTTCCCTGCTGGTGCCAGGTTTGCCAAGGTCCCTTTTTTATTTATATGGCAGATTCAGGAGCTAGATTTACTGTTGGGGACTGCCAGGCAATTTACTGCTGTATGAGCCTGTGTGCTTTGAACAGGTCTCTCACTGGAATAAAATGAAGTGCTCTCAGACACACACCCACAAAATGGTGGGGTTTATTATCTGGATGAAATAAACTGATGTCTGAAGATATTTGAACTGTTGATAACTGCAGCCCTACGAACACTAAAATTCATTAACACCTTCCAAAAGTGTCTCTAGAAGTGGGTTTATGGCTATGCACAAGTGTTGGCAGGTGTGGTGGTCTGTCTGGGAAAGGGAAGGAAATGTCTTGTGACACTGGCTTGGGGTTCATGTGTATTTGGGGAAGATGTTATAAGTAACATCCAGTTACCCGAGTGCAGGTTTGCTTCCAAGGAGCAGTTGACAGAAATAGAGAAGCTTCTTCTCCCTTCTGCTGCATGTTCCATTTCTTTCCCTAGGACAGGTTAGTATCCACTCTTTCAATTTCTCTCTTTCTTCTTTGCCTTCAGATAAAGAAGGCTTTGTGGTGCCACTGACTGCTCCAGGCATGCCACTCTTCTGGTTTGCTCCTAAAAGTGCTTGTCTGCACTTACTATTTTAATTTTGTCTGCTCACATCCTGGACTCTCTTCCAGTCCTTTGCTTCCAAGTTTGCCCTGATCCTTGCTCAAGCCTAGAGCTACTTGCTCCAGCTCACACAGCTCAACTTTGACATAGATGACCCTGCTTCTTTTGAAATGTTTTTTTGCCTTCCATAATATGCTCTTAGTAGTCCTCCCATCACCTATTTTGTCATTGTCAGTGGTTTTCTTCCAAAGCTTTTACTCTAGTAAGGCAAGCTTTACCTGCTACTGTTGCTGTTCTCACCTTCTCCTATGCCTTGCCTTTCAGTAGTCTCAATTGCAGAGATAGTTTAGATATATTTTTTCATTTTTTTTTCTCTTCTGAACTCTTTAGGTCTAGTTTTTGGCTCAGTTTCAACAGTGCTGAGAGGGCTCTTAATTTTCTTCTCATCCCTTTTCTCCGTTGTACTAAGGAACCCCTGGCCATTGTTCCAACCTGCTTGCCAGGCATCAAGAGCTCATGGCCAAGTCCAGAACAGTTCTTGCAGATGCTTTCTGTCTGACATAATGAAATGCAGCCTTCTCAGACTATCCACACAGACAAACTGTCATTTCATGTCTCAATTACTCTGGTATCTTTTCTTCTGTCTCCAGTTAATGCAATATCATGTTGCTTCTGCATCATCAATGGACAATTGCTTCCTTGGTTTGATGTGTATCACTCTTGTCTCTTGGCACCAGTTCTGCTTTTGTGTCTCATCCTACCTCGGGCATTTCTCATTCATTACTGAGCTACCACCTCCAGCCTCTGCTTGGCCTGTGTCATGTTGTGCTATCAGCATTTCTGCACTTTTTACTTCTTGGCTTTCACATGAAAACCACTTCCCAGAAATGCCCATGTTAACCAGACCCCAAACCCCTCCTTTAAGACATGTACAAAAGATGCTCAACAGAATTGTATTGTTTGCAGAGCCTCCTGTGTGCTAGTGTGGCCTGCTCTATCCTATGATACCTACCTCCTCTCTTAATAAACTGCCTTTGAATCAGTTCCATCTTGCTTTATGCTCTGATCATGAATGTTTGGGGACTTCTGTTTTCTAACTTTGGCCAGCAGTAAGTTTAGGGAGCCCTGGGAGGACTCGGAGACTCTGTGTGAAATACAGCATAATAACTCTTCTGCAGAAATCGGATGGATCTCTGGCTTTTTTTTTTTTTTTTTATCACTTTTTCCAGGCTGATGGATGCCTGTGACTTCAGCTGCCTCTAATCCTTCTCCTCTTGCCTCCTAGAGAACGACAGGACTGCGAGATCGCTCAGGAAATCCAAGTGAAGCTGGTATTTGAAGCGGAGCAGCGCCGCAGGCAAGAAGAGAAAGATGAGGTAACCTTTAAAGCTGCAGGGATGGCAGAGCTATTTGTAGCAGCCTTTTCAGTTCAGGCATTTCTTGAGCATTAGCCACAGGACTTGGCTTGCATGGTGTCAGTCCTGGCCATCTCACATCTCGATATACACAGATCTCAGAGAGTCCTGTTACAGGAATAAGATAATTCCTTGTGCTCAAGGGTCAGGGTTGTTGATGCCAGTGACCTTGCAAAGAGGGCAAATAGTCGGTGGATCTTATTGGGATCCTGGTGTGGGAAAGTGTAACTGGTTATGCCATTTGAGGTCTTCTTTCTTTCATGCAAGACAACAGGTACTACTTCTGGGCAAATTTTGCATTATAATTTCTTGGTCTTTGGTGCAAAGATCTCTGCAGAACCCTCAGCCCAGCCATCCATCCTTGGCTTCTCCATTATCTTCAGTTTAGTCTGAACATTATACAGATTCTTGTTGGTAGACTCCTTTTGTAGCTTCAAAATACTACTCTACTGCTGTTGCTTGAGAGTGGGCAGTGTAGTTTGTCCATGGTATTGAAAGGATCTGGTTTGTTGATCACTTCATTGTGTTAGCCTGTCAGATTGAGTACCCAAGCTACAGAGTGGAGGAACACTTCTGTGAGCTTGAACTCTGACCGTGTTTTTGATTACAGATAGTTTCTGATTGCTGATAGTTTCCTGAGAAGTCTTAGTCATAAAATGCTCAGGAGGCATCTGGTGGCATTTTTCTCTGTAGGAAGAGCTTGAGCACAAGGCTGTGTTTCCTCAAAAGAGCCTGAAATAAGGCTCTGCACTTACCTGAGAGATGAATCAGTTCACTTTGATGGGGAAGATGAAGAGGGTGAAGCACTGCTTGCATTCTCTGTGGGAACTGCACCTTTCCTTCCTGCTTTATGTGGATAGCTGCTGGGATGTCAGCAGTCTGACAGCAGGTCCCTGCAACCTGTCAAACCAGCATGCTGACTGTTTTATGCTGTTGGAAGCAATCTTCAAATGAATGTGTCTTAAAGCAGTGAGGAGAACTTGTGAATATGCTTTTTCTTCCTGCTGGTTCCCCAGTGTGCCTAAAATGTAACTGTGGACAGAGGTTGCAGGTGGGTACCAGCGTGTGGTACTACCACTAACCCTTGCCACAGGACTTCAAGAGAGCTTGAACTGATCCTGATTCCATTCCAGGGTCCTCCTGCAGCACTGTTTCTTTTGGGTGGGCTCCTGTGCAGAGGCTGAGCAATGTGAGTGAGGCTGCCTAGTGCCCTGTGTGTTTGTCAACTGAGGAGTGACAACCATGAGAGCCCCTTCTGCAGCCCTTAGCACAGCATGGATACATATACCCTGCAGGACATTCTGCATTACACTTGTACTGGTCACATGCCAGTTTAGTCTAGGTATTGGTCCCACCTGAGGGTGTAGTTGCTGCCTTGTGTGTCTGTGGCAGCTCTCGGGTATCAGTGGTAGCCAGCAGTGTTGTGCCCATGCTCTGCTTGAGGCAGATCTGAGTCTGGTGTGCAGGGCTTTCAGATGAAGTGCTAAGCCTACCTGCTTACAAGTCCAGCTTGTGAGGAAGGGTGTGTGTGGATTTGCAAGTCCTGAGCTCTGTCAGTCCTGGAGATAATGTGCTTAAGTCCATGTATTTATAGACTTACTGTACTTCCTAGAAGAGGTTAACCTTGTCAGGGGAAGGATATTGTTGTTGCTGTTGTTGTTTGTAAAGAGCTTGTGGCATCCCCAGGTCCTCCACAAAACTGGTACTGAGCAGATGCCATCGGAATCCTGAAATAATAGTTAGCACTTCAACACCCATCCAATGTCCCCCAGTGCTAGCTTTGCTCTGGAGGGTGTTGGCTTTTGGTTTGCATTTCATTGATGCCTTTCTTGCCTACAACATTCGCTTTACATGCACAGCTCTATAAAGTTCCTGAGGATTAGGAAGGCTTAAATAAATAACATCCAATGCCCTGCTGGGATCTTCCAGCTTCTCTTCCTAGCTTCAGACTAGTTGCACTGACTTGTGAGCTCCTGGGCCCTAAATAAGTAAGCCCTAGGGAGCTGTTTGCTGTTACTAGGCCTTGTTGATCTATTAGTCATCCAGAAGGAAAAGCAATTAGGAGAATGGAGTGCTATTCTGTCTGATGGCATAGCTACCAAATATGTGCTGGAAGATGAAGGGCTGCAGTCCCTGCTGTGCTCCTGCCTTGTGCCTCTTCTGCTCTTCCTAATGTCCCTTTCGATTTTTGCTTTTCCTTCAGCCTCTGTCTGTCAAATTGATGCATTTTTCTGCCTGGCATCCTACAGTCTCTGTAAATTACAGCTAGTTTGAAGCTCATGACTTTGCTCTAGGAAGTCCTTCCAGCCAGAATTGCTTTCAGCTGGAGACAGTCTGTGACTCTGTTTTTCTTTCTTTTCCTGGTGGAGTCCAGGGGACAGGTCCAGCCTGCTTGTGTGACTTCCAACTCTCTGCTGAAATCCTGAGCACTTACAATCAAACTTGCACATACAGTCTCATCTGCCATGCTTTGGCAATTGAGGCTCGTGTGCAGGTGGAACAGGAACCTGCAAGTCTGCCCAAGGTTGGCAGACAGTGGACCTAGCTGTAGTTGGATACTGCTTACTGAGATAGTCCCTTGTGTCACCCATTTAGCTGGAAGTCCCATCCAGCCTGGGGTTTGAATTTGTTGTTGCTATGGCTGAAAAATTAAATTACCAGGAGTTTTATAATTGAATAAATAACTTGAATAAAAGAATCTGAAGACTTTTTTTTTTAATAAGGGAAAGGTAATGTGTATTTTCATCCATCTCTACAGGACATAGCCCGTCTCTTACAACTGCAAGAAGAAAAAAAGCACAAGAAGCACTACCCCTACCCAGAATCCCAGGGACACACAGTCTATGAAGACAGCTATTATGCAGAAAATGGAGGTATGTTTCTGCTAGATGAAGGATCATGATCCTGGCAGTAGAGGTGAAGGTGGTGACCTGGCAGCTCTCTTCAGGAGGTTTCCCTTATCCCACAGGCTTGAGTTCAGTAGCATTGTATCTGTTTCTGGGGTCAGGGTCAGACTTTATTGTAGAATCAGGAAATACTTAAAAAAAAAAAAATAATGGATAATACGGTTTTGAAATTGTTGATGTCCTAGAAGATGCCTAAAGGACAGGGATAGGGTGTGCGGTGGATGTATGTGCAAGCACACCCGTGCATGCATGTTTTAAAAGGTTTAAAAGACAGGAAAAAGGCAGTAACTGATGATACTGATAAGCCATGGCTGCTTCTGTGTAACACAACAAACATGTGGGGGAGAAATGCAGATGTAATTCCACACTTGCTCTCAATGAAAGGCCGTTTGGTGAGCTTGGCTGCGATGCTGGCACAGCTACGTGCAGAAAGGAAGAAATGCTGCCTCATGGAGCAGCCTTTCAAAAATAACTCCTCACAGGTATGTATCCAAGAATTAAAATTAGCACAGCTGCTTTGAATGACTTACTGAATAACAAGGTCATCTCCACAGAACGTCTGTGCTCGGATCGTCGGGGACTGTATGCTGTGGGAAGGATGTGACCCACAGTGCTGCGCTGCTTTCTCTTGGTTGGCTTTTATGATTGAATACAGACCTTCTTTAAATTGGGAGGAGAAAAATCAGGGTGTGTTTAATTATGGAGCAATCTGGGGATGGCTTTGCTGTGCACTGGTGGTGGTTCTTGTGTTTCTTCTTCAAAAAGCAAAAATGTGGCTGGGAAGAGACGGGATGCTTTTGATTAGCGGATTGTGAAGATGAAGATCAAACCTCTTATTTCCAACTTTAACATCAATGCTGTTGGAGATTTAAATGTCTTTTATTTGAACTTAAAGTGTTTCAATTGGGAAAGAGTTCAAGGATGGCCAAGTAAACGCAAAGCGCAAGTGCAAAGCAGTAACTGAGTGGAAACTTCACGACCACAAGTCCTGCTATGTGTACAGAGCTGGGAAAGACTTTGATCTTGGAGTCTTGCAGCCAACCCACACTCCAGTGTTTCAGGACTAAATGGGACACATCCATGAAAAAATACAATATAAGTAATAGTGTTGCCTTGCAGAGATGGATTTTTATAACAGAAATCAGCTGACAAAAGCCTGTGACTCTGAACTGAGTCTGTGGTGTGGGTTTGGAGAGCAGGATATCTTGTGGGTGTTATTTTTCTTCCTGCCATCATCTGTAGTCTCAGAGGTGAGGAAGAAGGGGATTTGCCTGACCATTCTTAGCAGTGCTGCTCTTGATCTGTGCTCCTTAAAAACTAGAAAGGACTGGAGTGGATTTTGATGACTGGATCTAGTCCATTGATCTGGAAACTCTTAAATACTCGGGAACATTTGATTAGGTTTTGGCATCTTTGGTTTGTGTTGTCCTCATTACTTGTGAACTTAAACCAAAAAAAAAAAAAAGCTCTTACTTTGTTTGGGTTTTAGTCTGTCTTGAGACTGAATAGAAATTTATCCACATACAAAAGGAATGTGGATTAGGGCTATTGCTCCAAATCTGAGCTCTTAAAAAGTGGAAAAATAAGCATGAAGAAAGGCAGAGTTCCTTCCAGAAGCATCTGTGCCATCAAAAACATTCCTGCATTTGCTCAGTCACTTGCTGCTTGAGAGAATAGCACGAAGACCTGAAGAGTGTTTACATGGCCCCTGCAGAAGGTGCTGCAGGAACCAGTGCCTGCTGAGGAGTTAATCACCCTGAGATTCCCCCAGACCAAATCTTCTGCTCAGGCTCTCTGGCATGGTTGAGTTACTTGCAACAATCTTTTCCCAGCACAGCCATGCTTTGCTCTTTCATCACCTGCTCTCTGCTGCTCTATTTATTGAACTTTCCCTAATGATAGAATCAAATTAATTTTAGACCCTTAGTACTGTTGAAAAACTGACTCTTGCTTTCAGGCTCTGGTCTCTGTTGTTCAGTAAGTCACTTAAATTGTTATACTGGATTTTTTTTTCTGTAAGTTGTGAATTATCTAAAACTGAACAGAAGAAACAACCTGTTTACAGGAACTGCTGTGGTTACTCTTACAGTTCTTGGATTTTTAAAAATATACCTCTTCTGGATAAAAGTCACACAGACTTGTTTTCAAGGTGGATTTTCTGCAGGCTGTATTTTTACTGGCTCTGAAAGAGTTTATTCTGAAGAGAGTGACTTGAAGAGAACATTCAGTTTTGATGTGGATTGTTGTTGTTTTATTGCTTTTTTTTTTTCTTTTCTCTGAAGTCTAGATGATTGTAAGGAAGGCAGAACTGTTAGAACAGAATACAGTTCATGTGCAGGGAAACCTATTTTAAATATTTTTAGACACTATAAAAAAAACTCAGCAGTGAAGAAAGAAAGTGTTATGCTGCTGGGTTGTTTGGGGTTGCTTTTTTTGTATAGTTTCGGTTCAAATCAGCTCTACTTCAAAGAACTTTTTTCTTCAGAAATGTGCCTTCATTCTGAAAAGCTGCCGAAGATAAAAAATAGTTCAGTCAGTGCAATATTTTTTTCTTAGGTTGATTGGAAAATAAATTGATCAGCAGTTTGTATACAGAGAGACTGCTACATCCTCAGAGCTGTCTTGGCTTTATTACTGAAACTAAAAGTGAAGAAAAATTTCCACCTGCTTTCTGGAAAGCACACAGGAAACAAACCCCCCACCCCAAGCTGCTGAGCAAGCAGCTTTTCCAGCTACATTGCTGAGGTCAGGAGCCTGGGCTTGGTGAAGTCTTGTCCTTAAATTTCCACAGTACTCTCTGCAGTCAGAGCCTGAATTTCTACTTAGGCAACAAATAAATGGAGGCTTTGAAACTTCTGTGTCTGCCAGAGATAGATGGCAGTCTGTGGTGGCAATATTTGGATGCTGCAGTTAGCCATCTCTTTATCCTTGCTTTAATGCTTGATATATTTATTTATTTAAATTCCATCCCACTTGTCTCTGTCTCTTTGCATTTATGCAAATCTTCTCCCCATTAGTTGAGTCTGGGGTTTGGGTTTTTTGTTTTTGTTTTGTTGTTGTTGTTTTGTTTTTTTTCTGATGGAAAAACCTTGTGCCTGAAGCCAGGGCAAGGTACCTCATAAACCAACTTGATCCTCTGCTCGGTCCCTCCTGGCTTTACACCCCCACCATTGCCTCATCTTGTGCCCTCCTTTGCAAGCTTTCTCTGGCGGCTTTGGTATCCTGTAGCAGTGATGTGGCACCAGGAGATCAGTAGCTCTGGCTGTTTCTCAGACCCAGTGGCATCATGAGAAGTTATTTTTCTCCATATTGGCTTGTTCTTGTCTTAGAAGGTGCTCAGACATACTTAGGGGCTGGACCTGTGCTTCTTGCTCTGACCCTGTCACCCCCTCTGCTGCCCTCCTGTTAGCCAGGCTGTCATTTCACACTGTCCCCTGTTACTTCATGCCAGCATTATATCCCCATTCTTCTTTCTGCCTCCATTGTGCTTCGCCTGCATTTCCATCTTCTCACTGAATCAGGCTCCCTCCTCTGCATGAGTCTGGCCTCACTGACCCGCGGCACTAACCCGCCTGTTGTTTGTCCCCCCCCATTGCTCAGAGCACCCTTGGGGTGACCCCAGAGAGCAGGTTTCTGAGCGCCACAGGGCACGCAGTGACGACGGGCGCGCACACCGGCGGAGACAGCACCGAGATGCACCTTCATCTTTGTCTGATGGTGCCTCTGAACGTGGCCATTCCCGCTCGGGGCGGTGTCACAGGTCTCCTCAACCAAGGGAGGCCAGCGATGGCCATGGGCAGAAGTGGAAATCAGCCAGCCAAGGGAGATCTGGGAGACCTCCTAGCCTTGACCTGGAAAGAGATGCTGAGTGCAGTGCCTGTGACCACAGCTGGGAGCTGTGGGAGAGGAGAGCAGCTGGCAGGGAGAAGGCTTGGAGACCTATCGGTCTTGACTTGGAGTCAGAGCATGGACTCGCAGACCAGGCACAGCACAGCAGAAAGCCAACAAGGCAAGACAGAGAAAAGCACCTTCCTTTGCTTGAGTTGGAATTGGAGGCCGAGCAGGAGAGCTGGCATCAGAACAGCAGCCGCCCGGTGCGCCCTGAAAGACCCAAATCTCGTCATCAGGACCATTTGTCACACAGTATGGTGCATGATGAGAAGCTCCGTGATGCTGAATCTAGAGGTCATAGGAGGGGTGAGGAGAGAGACAGCAAAAGGGCAGGACACAGGAGACCTTCCCCCTCCCTACACACTGTGACCCAGGGAAATGTTGGAGGCCACCAGCAAGACTCAGGTAACCAAGTGGTGGGGAAGTTGTACATACATGTGGGGATGGATCTTTACGTGCCATCCAGGTGTCCAAAATCTATGTCGTACCTTTGAAGATGCTTGTCTCCGAACTCTCTGCAAGGTGTTTGTGGTGCATCCTGCCTGGGTTTCTTCCTTTTTTTTTAGTGAGATTGTGCTTATCCATTAATATTTTTGCTCTGTTTAATTTCTGACATGTCCTGTGGCATAGAGGGGATGAATAAGATTTTGGAAATGGTATTCTAAGTATCCCATGTGTTAAAAAAAAAAAAAACAAAAAAAACCCCAACAAATCCAAAAAAAACAAAAATCCCACCAAAAAAAATCACTTCCCCAAAAAAAAGAAACAAAACAAAAACACACACACAAAAAAACTCCCACCACTTCATACTCCCTCTGCCCAATATTTATTTTCATGATAAAAATAAGAAGAAAGAAAAGGGAAAAGTTACTGTTACATTGTTTTGCTGATTTAGGACACACCACTATCAGGGAGGACAGTTTCAGGTGCTAAGTAGCCAGCACTTTCCATCCAATCCCTATTGAAAACCCTACTGGCAAGTTAATCAGTTCCTTTCAGGCAAAGTTCAGCAGTGGCACTAGGTGTCTGACTGGGCTCTTTTTTGTCAGATGGGCTTCTACTCAAATTCTGTGTGGGCAGATTTCCCTTAAGGTGTACCTGTGTATTTCTTGCTGTTCAGTAATACTTGTTGTCCAGTGGGCTTTAAAGATCCATCTCTATCTTTGTGCTTTGAAAACCACACTGGGAGTGGGGGTGACCTGTCTTGTAGAGAAAATAAAAGTTTAGAGACTTAAATCTGCCTATCACAGTGTGAGAAACTTTTGTTTCAAGCCATCTTACTGGTTTTCAGTTGGATAAGGTGGGAATGGTAGTGCATGATTGTCTCTGGAGATGCTGGGAAAGTTCTTGTATTCATCATGCTAAAAGTTTTCTTTGGGAAAGTTGAAGATGTTTGTTAGGTCTTCATATAATCAGTAAGTCATGATTTGCTCTGATGTAGTGTGGATTTAAATGACTTCAGTGTCCCATCATGCTGAGTCAAAATAGCCAGAAGCTCACATCTCCTTCCTGTGGGCTGTGGTCATGGTGGCCTTTGTGCTCCCTGGAATTGAGGCAGAAATGACGTTTATTGTTGTCTTCTGAGCAAATGAAGCCTGGCACTGATCACTGTGTGAAGAAAGCTCAGTCTAGAGCTGGCCACCAAACAATTCCTGGAAACTTACTTCTGTTCTTCATGAAGGCAATGGTGTAAGGGAGCCTGTTGCCCATGCTGTTGTTCATTCCAGCATGTTTACCTTGACCTTCGAAGTACTCTGAATAATTTAACTGTGACCAAGCTGGTGCTTTTTGCCAGTTGCTGTGCTGGTGGGAGATTTCAGCTCTTCATAGCTTGAGTTGTTCACACTGTGTGGGGAAAGGCTAGGTCACACATTTAACCATAACATGCTGGAGCTGAAGTCTTCTCTTTTTATGCTGATAGTTTCTAAGAGGAGTGTTGGTTGTTTTAGATCATTGATCAGTTGACTCAAAAAGAAAAAAAACCCACATGCTTCCTTTCTGTGAAGGTGGTATTTTCCTATTCCATAGTTAGGTTCTGGTTGACATGCAAGTTTGTCAGTAGATGCACAGATCAGTTTTTTTGAGGTAATTTCTTTCTACTGTTCTTCTTTTTGGTCATACCTGGTGGGAAGAAAACTGATAGTTGACCCAAGTAAAGTTGTAAGAGGGATTCATAATAAATGTGCAAATGTTGTTAGCAGGAGGTGTGAAAGTCTTGAGCAAAATGTTTTCTCCAAGTTTGGTGTGGAAAGGAGAAAAATAGATATCCAGAGTTCTTCTGTCCTTAAGCCAGAAAGGACTGTGTGTGTGTGTGTGTGCGTGTGTGTGTGTGTGTGTGTGTGTGTGCGTGTGTATGTGTGTGTGTGTTTACAACAGGGCTACAGTGAGACTCCTTTTAAAGGCCTGGAGCAAACAGACCGGGGAGAGACTATCAAAATGCAACATTTTAAATCACTCAGAGATATTTTTAACTTTAAAGCAAACAGATAAACAGAACTTTATACTCAAAGCAGGAACTAAACCTCGTATGAACTTCAAAAATGTTTCCTTGGCTGTTTTCTCACTGTGAATTGTAAAATTCATGGGTCAGCCCATGGAAGAAATTGTCAGAAACTTGATGTGGGTCAGTTCCAGGCAGTTTTTGCAGCCTGTTTCCAAAGGTGTATTTACAGACTCTGCTGTGCTTGTAGCAGGTGTTGGGCTGCTCTCTGGTGCCTATTTTGCCAGTGTATCTGTATCAATGCAGAGTGTGGAAAAATTGACATTCTTTTATTGCCATCACTGTGTCAGCAAAGACTGCTTCAAGAGACATAGCCTCTTCTGCTGTGTAATTGCATTTGTCATGGTGTATCAGATGTTGCTGTGGGCATAAAGAAGCCTCTCAAATTTGCATGCTGCACCTTGTGTAAAAGTAATCTCAAAGCAGATGTCTGGCAGGTGCATTGTCATAGTCTCTGCTCTGTTTGAGTGGGGCTTTCGCAGGTGTTTTTTGAGGAGATAGTGGGGATTTCCTTATGAAAGCATTTGAGAAATGTGTGAGTTGATTGGTTTTTCTCACAATTCTGTAGGCACCAGGTTGAGGGGCACTCAGCAAGCCATGTATGATACACCACGAAGGGAACAGGAGTTGTCTGATGCAGAGATAGCTCGGAAGCTGCAGGAGGAGGAACTTCTGGTAAGTGGAGGGTTGCATGGTGAGCAGTGTGTTGTGGTTTGGCCTGGTGGATAGATGAGGACAATTCAGATGAAAAGCTGAAATGACATTTTGGTGTTGGGTTGTAAGTAGTGAGCTAGCTCAGAATATTTGGAGAGGATGGTATAGTATTTATATGAGAACCTACTTGCCCTGTTCAGTGGATTAATGAGCATGGGTAATTCAGAGGTGTAAATTATCTGTGGTTTTTATTTTATTATCTTTTTAATTTTTTCTTTTAATTTTCCTTCTTTTCAGGCTAATGAAGCAGATCAGAAAGCAGCTCAAGTAGCCCAAGATGAGGTGAGCAAGTCAAATGTTTGCAGTGTTCCTTTACTTGTGGAAATAGCAAAATAAATCCCCCCTGCCCCTTCTGACCCTCTAATTAGTTTCCCTCCTTGTAGGAGAAAGTCAGGGCTCCAGTGAGGTTTGCTCCTAGCTGGTTTTCATGCATATGATCAGGCTGTCAGTGCAGGGCATTGCACTGCCTCGTGCAATCATAGCAGAGGAAGGAATTTCATGGCTGTGTAGAGCATCTCTGTAACTGAGGCTCAAGGGAGACTATCAGAGATGCTGCAAGTTGCAGAAAGTCGCTGCAAACACAGTTCTGACAAATCAAGGATCCATGCACAGATGGGTAAAATATTGGCTTTGCATTCTTCCCATTCAACAGCTGTCCACGGGAAAGGGTTTAACTAGCTCAGACCCCCAGGATCATTAAGTCTGACACTGTCTCTATGTTTTCTCCTAGGAAATTGCCCGACTCTTGATGGCTGAGGAGAAAAAGGCTTTCAAGAAAGGTAAAGAGAGAGAAAAGTCCTCGTTTGAGAAGAGGAGGCATGATCAAGACTGGAAGGTATGTCAAGCTTCAGGAGGCACCACAAATGGAGTGTTATAATGTTACTTCCATTTCCAGAGGGATGTGAGGGTGTGTGGCAAGAAAAAGAAATGACGCCAGCTTTTGAATACAGAGGGTCTTGTTGCCTGTTTTTCATTTGGTTCCCAAGTTTTTTGGAGCCACCTCTTTGGTTATATGTTCTTTGGCTTTGGCTTCAAGCAACGTAACCATTGGGCTCTGGCCTTGGAGGCTGGCACTGGATGTCATAACATCTCAGGCCTTCCTCAAGCATTGTCAGCCCTTCCTCTGCTGAAATCCTGACTTTAGCTGTAGAAGCAGTAGTTGGTTCTGTTTCTGTGCTGCAGGTATAAGGACAATATAGCTGCTCCAGTTGTCATTCTGCTTCATATAATGAAAGCAGAGTGTATCAAGCCTAGGTTTCTGTATGAGTACCACTGGAGAGTCTTGGCTAGTTGATGTAGAAGCTGATCAGAAAAAGATTTCACCATTTCTGCACTGATAAGGTGCTAAAGGGAATGTTATGTTAATCTTGGGGCCAGTTGATGAAGGTAGATTTGTTATTTTTATCTTTCTTACTGTGTTTGAGTGGTTGCAGGAGCACAGCTGCATGCAGCTGGTCCCTTGTGCTCAGCCCAGCCATGTGCACAGTCAGTACACAAGACTGTGTTTGACCCCAGCTTTGGGATGGGTCCGCCAGTGCTGTCTCATATTTAGAGCAAAAATAGAGTTTGGCTCAGCGAGGCAGTTTCATTTACTGGACACTAGTCCTGATACTGCTGTTTGCACATGGCTGGCTGTAATTAGCTCTGTGTATAAACTGAGCACAAAAGGACTGCATGGAGCTGTGACATCCTCAGCACACTGGCTAGTGTCTTGCAAGGCACATGAATGAGCTGCTTTCCCTTCTTCCCATCAGCATGATGCAAGTGAGTCCCCGCACTCAAGGTCAAAGGAAGGGCCTGAAACTCAACGACACAAAGGTGAAAGATCTTCAAGGTGAGTTGGAACTGGCTGGTAAAAATGGGAAAATGCAGTCAGGGAGCTGCTCAGAAGCTGAGTCCTAAGGCAGAGTTTTGAGGCAGCCAGCCTCATCCACCCACAGGGGGCTTGGTAGAGATCAGAGGTTTTAGCACTGGGAAGAGATGTTCAGCTCGTGAGGTGTTTTGATGTGTGTCACTGTGCCTGTGGCGTTTGTCCATAAATCTCCCTGCCTGGCACTGATGGAGATTGATGAGCTTGTGCAGTGACATTTGTTAAATGGCAGAAAAACATTGAGAGGGTTAAAGAGCTTTTGGGGATGAGAAACTAAATGATTCTGGGCAGGAAGGAGTAATCAGTGTGTTTGCACAGCTGCTCCCTTGGGTCCCTGCTCTCCAGTTAAGCCCTGTACACTGCTGCTGGGTCTGGACACCCCTCTGCAAGCAGATATGTTGTACTTTGGGGTACCTTGCACCAGAGCCCATGGGAACATGCTTCTGAATCAGTCAGTACCCTGGCCTGGTGCCCCTGATAAGGGACTGAACTCTGCATGTGACCCTGGTGGCTTTGATTTCCAGTCATGATATATGCCTAGAAGTTCTTGTTGAACAGCAAAGGAAACAACAAACAAGGTGTGCAGGTGGAGACTGAGAGTCTGAGGTTAAAACTGGGGAATCATTAAACACTTTAAAATGTTGCACTCTCCTTTTGACTGAGGTTTGCATCAAACTTCATAATGGAAATTCTTTGTTTCATGACAACTTGAAACCATTATTAATTGAAAGTGGCCTATGCGAAGTATTAAATACTGTGCATTTCTCACCACAGAAGCAGTAAAGGGCTGTGCTCAGAAGAGCTGGTCTGCAGGTGGAAAGCCTGGGCTGGACACAGTTTGTTTAAAGCTGACACATTTTGGGCAGCTGAGATGTTGCTTTTGCCATGCTGTTATACCTTGAAGCATTTATTTTTTTTTCCTGTAACTTCTTTTTCCTGTGCTTGGCAGGTCACAGCCTCACCTCGATGACTTGGAGCACGCTCGGTATTACACGAGCCAGCCCAGCCCCATGCGCCAGATCCCCAAACCCGAGCACTCTCCTAAAGGTAGGATCAAGCCCATAGTTGCCCCAGCACTTGGATTCTTGTGGGCTGTTTTCCTCAAATAGACAGCATGAAGGACAGGATGTTTGTAAGAGATGCTAACAAGGAGGAATGGATTTCCTTACCCCAGTAGGCAGGTGATGCTAGGCAGTGTCCAGGTTTTACTTGCTGAGTGCATTGTGGCCTGAGAGACTAAAAAGCTGAACTGGTTTGCCTTGAGCTTATCAAGCTGCTCTCCTGTTATCCTTCATGATCTCTTAATGTTAAATGACTAAATCCAGGCAGCAAATGGAGAAATAACACAAAGACAGTGACGTGATAGACTTTAGGTGACTCACTAGTATCAAACAATCCAATCCAAAGCAAAACCTCCCAGTATCCTCTATCTGGCAGATGGATGGGATGATCAGACAGAAGCTTGTCCTGAGAACAGGCTTGTTTTGTTCCTGTAGCCTCTGAACACTGCTTTGTTGGCTTGTTTCCTGAAATCTCTTGGCACAGGAGCAATGTGTTTAGGGTCACACACATACATCCCCACCCCCCTAGTTTTTAAAGCCAAATGACATGTCTATCTGTAGAGTCTCTGGGGGAGGAAAGGGGCAGCCAGAGTTTGGCTCAGTCACTCAGATTTCATCCAGTTCTGCTGATTGTGACTTAAATGTGGACACTTCCCAGACTTTAAATTTTGGGAATTAGCTTTTGTATTCTCTCTTCATCAAGCAAGCTGAAAAGTTGATGGCACTTCATAATGCCTGTAAGCCTAATGCTCACTCTGTTTTCTTTAGGGAAACTGTGCAACGTGGCTGCAGTACCATTCACAGCCTAGAAGAAATGTGTGGGAATGTCTGTGTTGTGAACCTGTCCTTCCTTTTACTTGAGAAATCTAGCATAGTTCCCATTTTGGCATTTGCCTTTACCCTGGAAGTCATACAGACATTCAAGAGGGCAGGACTGCAAGTAGTATTTTCTTCACCAGGATCTATTCTCATAGATTTCTTTTTCTTTCTGTTTTGCTTTTCAGGTTCCCGTAGGAAGCAGTAAACTCCTGTAGCCTTTGCTTTGGTACTGACTCTTCCATAGCAAACAATACTGGAATTGCCAGGCAACTTTCTCAATTCTTTACCCGATGGGAGGTCCATCCTCTACTCCCAGGATCTTTAAGTCATCATATTAAGGAATGTTGTTCGTTTCAACTTCTTACTCATGTGGGATGACTTAAGCAGCTGCTACTGAGCTGTGTGAATCAACTAGCTGACTTAACAGCTCCTTCTTACATTCTTTTGAAGCTTTCTTTTCATTTACATTTCTAAGCTTTGTCTGGAGCTCTGACAAATAGGACAAATAAAGATGCACGTACACCAGGGAGGGAAATCCATCGTATGAGCTGGATTTAGCACAGTGCAGGAGAACAGCAGAAGTGCAAGTCCCTTCCATATTAGGATGACTTAGCAAAGGGAGTTTTAAGAGGAAATGTGTTTCTTCCTGTGCTGGGTAAGACAGCTGAGCCAACCTGACAGTCATGCTGGCTTGCAGGAAGGAGAGAGGTGCTTTATAATGTACACCAGCAGAAGCCAGAGCCTGGGACTGCTGAGAAAGAAATTGCCTATAGAACAATATTTCTCAACTGCTGTATTGCTTTCCAGGGTTTCCAGCCATCTGGGTGTTGTGTAACCAGGCATTTAGTTCTAGGATATAGGATAGAAGAATTAAGAGGAAATACAATTTCAACTGAAACTGGACCTTGTGTATATGACATTTAAGACATGGGAGTTGAGGAAGCAATGAGCTGTGGATTGGGAAGAATCATATAAACGGATTTTAATGTCTGAAGGGACCCCTGTGTTCACCTGCTTTGAGCTTCAGTGTGTGTGGTAGAAGCCAAGTAGCAAGTCCTTTAAGTCTGAGCTCAGTTGCTGATGCACTTGAGTACAATAACTTGTATCTGTACATGCATTTGTCTTGGACACATGGGGTTGAAGGAGGGCCATATGGTCATTGAGCACTGAATGCAAAGTCTGTAGTTACAGGCAACTTTGAGCTAGACACACTGTTCTATACAGTGTCTGTGCTGACTGCTGCTCCACTAGACTGCTCTGTCCAGCACCCTAGCCAGACTCCAGTCAGAATAAAACCCCTGCTCTCTAGGGCATATAAAGGGTTGGTTTTTTATATATATTTTTTTTTTCCCAATGGCTTGTTTTCCATTCAGTCTTTGAAAATCCCCCTTCTCTTGCACAAACAAATTGCCTTTTCCTTTGGCCTCTTTTTTTTTTTTTTTCTTTAATCTTGTTTTGATGGTTTTTTCAGGTGCATTTTTAAACTACAAAGCTGAGCATCTGAATGCTGGCTTGGAGTTTTTTCAGCCAGTACAGGCTAGTTAATTTATTTTCCAGTCCAGTTTATAGCAGCAAACCTGGTTGTGTTGCCCCTGCAGCCCATCTTCCTTAATGCCCAGCACTGAGTCTGTCCCACCAGCCTCTTTGCCTTCTACTGCTGGCTTTGCTGAGGGTGGGAGCTAGAGCTGAGACTGTGCTTACTGTCCCCACCAACCTGCCTGGAAAAGGAGCCTTGACAGCTCTGTAGCACTCTATGGAGAGCACATGTTAGCATGGAGCACTGATAGGAAATTGGAAGAGAGATGCTCTTGCACTAGTGCACCATTCTTGCCCCAGCACAGCTCTAGGGCTTGGCTTCTGTCCTTTGTCAGGGTAGTTCCTGAGATAAATCTCTAGGGAGACCAGGCAACTCCTTTTTCATGGAAGTTGCAAAGGCACGTTTAATACCACAGCACTTTGCCTTGATCAACTCAAGAAACCTCTGTCTCCTACCCCCACTGGGATGCTGGCAGCAGTTCACTACCTGTGAAGAACCAGACAACCCCCAATAGAGCTCTGCTCCAGACAAACACTAGCCAAAAATCTTGTCATGTAGGACTTTGTGCATTAGCAGCATCCCTTTAGCTGCATACCTTGCTTCCAGACTGTGAGCTTTCTCACCTGCATGTACCCTTAAGTGACTCACAAGCTCTTGCTGCTGCTGCTTCTCAGGAAAAAAACCCAGCCAGTGGCCAGATTTTGCTGTCCTTGCCTTGTGCCCTCTTCTCGTTCTGTCTCTGTCCATTCAGAAGTGTTAATGTTGCTTTAAAGGATCCAGAAAAAGAACATAGACTGTTTTTTTGGTTTTTCTTATTTGATAAGTAGGACCCATGTGGCATCCTCATCTGCAGTGGTTTTGTTTTGTAAAAATTTATTTTTGTATTTCATGTAACAGTCAAAGTTTCTGCTGCTGAAAATGTCTTTTTTTTTTTTTTCCTGTGGATTTTTCCCTTTCCATTGCTATCAGAGTGTATTTATTGTTGTGAAATGGATGCCTGGTGGAATTTTTATTTATGAATACTTTTATAAATGCCCCAGCCCAGGCTCCACTGCTTGTTTCATCTGAGGCTCTTGTGAAAAATGTATGGGGAAAAATCCTGCCAAATTAGAAAGAAGTGGTGCTCTGTATCTGGGGGAGGGGAGGGGGAAAAGTGACCTTCTGCACAAGGCAAGGGGAAATTCCCATCTAGGAATTTGGCCCTCCCTGGGCCTCTGTAGCTGACTGTGATGGGTTTTCTTGCACTGCACTTGCCTCACGTTATCTTGTGTTAATCAGAAAAGTCATGAAGGTCCTGGGCCCACTGATATTTGAAGAATCCATTCATTCAGGAGGGATGCCTGGGATTATCTAATTTGTTGACTTTAATGGGATTGAGTGGAAATGATATGAAGAAACTCTCATTGATTTTCTTTGGAAGATGGGTAAAGACTGAAGAACATCTTTGTGCCTCCTCTGGCACTGCAAGATCTCATTAATGGCCTCTTCAGGTCAGCCAGGCTTTCCAGCATGTCCCCAAGATGCAAGAGCCCAAGGGAAAGATCCCAGGAGCATCTTCTGCTTCATTGGATACCTTCAAGGAGTGCTCAATGCTTTATAGGCTGCTTTGCTCTATGTCCTCCCTTGGTCCTTACCTTTTGATGTTACTCCCTACCTTTCTTCATTTTGTGTCCTTTTAAGTGTTTCTCCTGATTTATTTTTACATAGCCCTGGTGAAAAGGGAGGCCCTGACGTGTTAGAAGGGGCTGACACCTACCCAGAGAGACAGACTGGTAGCTGAAGAAAGCATGTAGTAAATGTGGTCTATAAATAGAGCAGTTGTTCACTGGATAAAACTTTAGGACCTCATGCAGACAGCAGGTTAGAGACTTACAAAGGCTAAAGCTGGCATCTCCACTCTTGGGAGGAGATTCCATGGTCCCATTGAAGTCAACCATCAGAGTTGGTTGACTGTGATCATGAAGAAGAGTTAAGATCATGAGTGAACATGGAGCCATTTCATCTTGGAGCTCAGCAGCCATGGTTCTCCTGAGGGTCAAGAAGATGCAGCTTGTGTAGGCAAGATTGGCACCTTGCACCTCTGTCCCTGGAAAGAGGCACAATGCAGTTGTGCAAAAAGAAAACAATCAGAGCAATATTTTCTTTCTATGGCAGAAAAATGCTCAAGTAACTTTCTTTTTTCCTTGTCTTCTCTTGCCAACTTTCAGTAGCTTTGCCTGTGGTTTTGCTCTGGGTTTAATAGCATGTTGGAGCCCTTGCCGAGACCCCCTGCCCAGGTCATTCAGGTCTTGCATCCCTTTCTGACTCTGTGTTTACAAGGCAACAGGCACCATGTGGAAAACTCATCACCGTGAAATCCTGGCACTTCCTAATCTCCATAGTAGGCACATGTCACCAGCAAGAGCTCTCCACCTCCTCGCCTCTGTCCGAAGCACAAGGGTCTGCAGAAGAGAGATGAGGCAACCCCGAGTGATTGTGCCTTACTTGCAGGGATACTCGATGTCTTCAGCAGGCTGATCTGAGTCCCCTTGCTATGAAACACTGTCTTAACGTGGACTGTACAGCTTCCCGCAGCCAGAAGCGGTTGTTGTCACTTGGGTAGATCCAACAGGTTAATCTCATCTTTTTTTTTAAAAGAACTTCATTGTTTTGAACTTAATGGGAAGGGAATTTATCAGCTGTTAGGGGATAGATAAAGTCTGCCCTTCCCTTCCTTGGAGGGGGGAAGGACAGAGGTTAACATGCTGCAGACTGCTTCACTCTGTAAAAGGGATCTTGTATGTACAGTATTTTTATATCTCTGCATTCCCATCTGTCAGGATTTGAATCAGGATTAATACCATTCTCTTACTAAGGGGGGGAAGGATTTTTATTTTTACAGTGCTAGACCTTTGTGTATTTTTTTGTGCCAAATTACAGCCACTGTTACATTCTAGTGTTTTCATTCTGTTGATCAATGTGTATATTATATATTTTTATTATCAAGGTTTTTATTTTAATTCATATTAACCTGTATGCAACCTAACTGTGGATTGCTAATTTATATATCAAGGGGAGCACTTGGAGACAGTGTGAGGATTCCCCTACTTAGTTTACACTCTTGTAATCTAGTGCAGCCAGTCCAAGAAACTCATCACTTCTTACACAGAACAATCTCCTAGGTGTCTGTCACAAGGTGTACATTGCTCCTGCCCTAGCTCCAGGCAGAGCTGACACTGCCAGGCTGTGTGAGATGCAATAGGAAATGAAGCACAGCTCACAGCATGGACTGAGGCATGACTGAGCTCTCTGCTGTCCTGCTCCTGGCAGTGATACTGGGGAGGATGCTGCAGCAGGAATTCCCATCTGGGGGTGACTAGAGGTGTAGTCTACCCTATCTCTGTCCCCTGCTGGTGGACAGTTGGGTTGGACACACTCTCGAGATGCTCAGTTTTGAAGCTGCTTTTAAAGAGGGGAGTGAGATACAACGCTGAAGCACAGCAATGTCCCTCACATCAACTATATACCCCTGGCGGCTTGTCTTTTTGTCACTGCAGGCAGGCATAAACCTCCAGTGATCCCAGTTTACTGTGCTCTTTAAAACATGTGCTGTAGCATCTTCCCAGCTTTGCACCACTGCCATGGACTGGCTGTGCTGGACACAAGTGCCACTTGGACAGGCTGCAGGACACACAGGTTTTGTCTTGAGAAGCTGCACTGCCCTCAGCTTCTGGGCTGCAGATAGCATTGGCCAACTCCTCCCCTTGGGTAGCACAGAGCAAGGCTTAGCTGTGCAGTTTGGGCTCTTCTAGAAGAGTCCCAGAGAGGACAGTGGCACACAAATGTGTATTTTCTACTTTGCTCAAAAAAACAATTCCACTGTATCAGTGTTCACTCTAAGTAGACTCCACGGTGTGTCTCCAGCTGCATCTGTGCACTGCAATACAGTTAATTGCCTGAGAGAAATAACTGCAATTGTCTCATTTAGCTCTTCAGGATAAACTTCCAGCCTGTTGAATCTAAATATTAGCCATGCAATGAGATGGATTAGTCAGAAGGCTTAAATCCCTCAGAGCTGCAAGTGCACCCTGCTTTGCAACAGTTAATCCTTGACTACAGACTGCACACTGACAGTAATCCATCTATGCAAGCCTCTCCATTTTCCTTAGTTTTTGACTGTTCACTCATTTTACCAGGTTTGGCATAGAACTTCTGAATGACATATTTATCCAAAGTATTGTGTGTGTGTGTGTATAGCATGTTTTGCTTCATACTCATGAAAACTCATTGAATGTAAAGGGAACATTGCCTTGCCCCATTTTGTTCAATAAACAGCTGTATTTTGTTATCCACCCCATCCTTCTGTCCCTCTGTGTGCTTTTCTGGAAACAGTGCAGAGGGTTACACAAGAGCAGGAGAAAAAAACCACTTTGTGTTCTACCCTTGGCTTCTGGAACTCAGCTGATTCTACCAATACTTACGTGCTTCCAATGTAACAGATGTAGCAAAACAACAAATTTATATTTAATGTTATTATTTTGTGGCCAGAGAGATGGAACAAAAGCTGTGTAATGTCTTGGAAAGCATCTGGACTGTTTCATTTCCTAAGACTGTGATACTGAAAAATAAAGCAGTATAATTGGTTGCAAGGGTAGATATTTTTTTTTGTTTTTACTTTGCAAAAACCTTGCTTGAAGCTCCCTAAGAATAACTCCTACCTCCAGTGGTGGGATGGAAGGCAAGAAGGAAACATGGCAAATGCCCTGTGACTGTCTTCAAAGGCATCATCTGAGACTGCAGCCACCTGCAGCTCAAACATGAGCAGACAGGGAGCTGTTGCTGTGTCACAAACTCAGTTTGTGACTGAACATGCTAAAAGAAAGGGGAGGTTACTAAGTATAAATGATGGTTCTTTCTTAAATGTTTATTTACTCATTTCCCTCTGCTTGCCAAGTATAATGTATGCACAAGGGAGCAGAGAACCCTGTCACGCCCTGCTCTAGAGTGCACCAGGCTCTCCCTCCAGGGGCCAGGACTTTTCCTTCCCCAGGAACTTGGGTGTGTACAGGAATGTGCGCTCTTACTTACAGCTGAATTCAATTTTGGGCTCATTGAGGGACTGTCACAGCACTACCCCTGTGCTTCCAAATGCTTTTACATCACCTCTGAATTTTTCTGACTCCATCTCAGAGTCCATTACATATTAGCAGAAAATTAAAAATACTAGTATATGGAAAGTAGGGGAAGAGCCTGCTTGTAAATACAGTGCACTTGGAAGTGCCTGTGGCTCTGCCAACTTACAACTTACTGCAGCCTCTTG
>VYZU01025653.1:14680-25010 GCA_013401355.1 Ceyx cyanopectus | reverse complement strand
CAAAACAATTACTAAATAGTGTCATCTGAGAGAAAAAAGGTTACCTGAGGCTACAGTAATGAATCTAAGTCTCCCTTGTTATTAAAATGTTCGGTTTGGTTTACATTGTTATCTCTAAAATTAATTGTCCCTTTTAAATTGCAGTTCAACTATACCAAAGAATCATAGGATGTTCAGGGTTGGAAGGGACCTCTGGAGATCAGAGTCCAACCTCCCTGCCAGAGCAGGGTCACTCAGGGCAGCCCACACAGGAACAGATCCAGGTGGGTTTGGAATGTCTCCAGAAAAAAGAAACTCCACAACCTCCCCTGGGAGCCTGTTTCAGGGCTCTGACAACATCACAGTCAGGAAGTTCTTCCTGATATTGAGATGGAACTGCCTGTGTTCCAGCTTGTGCCCCTTGTCCTGTCACTGGCCACCACTGAGAAGAGACTGGCCCCTTCTACTTGACACCCACCCTGCAGATATTGATAAGCATTGAGAAGATCCTTTCTCAGTCTTCTCCAGGCCAAACAGCCCCAGGGCTCTCAGCTTTTCCTCATTAGAGAGATGCTTCAGGGCCCTAATCATCCTCTGCTGAACTCTGTCCAGTAACTCCTTGTCTCTGTTGAACTGGGGAGCTCAGAACTGGACACGGTGCTCCAGATGTGGCCTCACCAGGGCACAGGAGAGGGGGAGGAGAACCTCCTTAACCTGCCAGTCACTCTCTGCTTAATGCAGCCAGGAAGGATACCATTGGCCCTCTTGGCCACAAGGGCACACTACAGGCTAATGCTTAACCTGTTGTAAGATTCCTTCTGTCTTCTGCAGACTAAGCAGTAGGTAGTGGGAAGCCTTAACCAGTTCTGGGGGAAATGGCACTTTATGTTAAGCCAGAAATAAAGTAGTTGGTTTGACTATTTCCTTCAAAATTCCAGTGTTGCCATAGATTCCCCTTTACACAGCTGCAGGGCTGCCTGAACTGGTTTAATTATCCATAGTCCAAAGGCTGAAGTTCACAGAAGTGGAGATGTAACCTAGTGCCTACCCCAAAACAACACCTGAAGCATGTTTTCAATTCAGAAGAGAAGATTTGGGATTTTCAGGTATTTCCATGGGAAGAGAAGCTTCTTAAACAGCATGAGACTCTCAAACATATCTACAAGAATTCTGCATTCTCAACGTAAGAGTATTAACAAGATTCTTCTGGTTTTAGTGCTGGCACAGCTACTACATATTGCAATACTAAATTCCTGTGTAACAGCCAATTTATAAAAATAAGCAGTCCTAAGTACTACAGATTTCTGAATATAAAACAACACCTTTTTTAAAAAAAATACAAATAATGCATAATTTATTTTCCATACTGCAGTACCTTATCATCCAAGTTGGTTATGCTCAGCTTTGTTATTGTGCATTACCACTTCTCAAAAACAACTATAGTTTGTGAGAATAAAATTAACACCAGAAAATTTTAAAGCCTGCTAATGTTACTTAACAGAAGGAGTAAAAAAATATATATAAAGTGGCTATTACATCCGATCCATAAAAGTGAATGTGGACATATTTCCGACATATTATAAAGAATTTAATGTTTTGTGTTTACTGCGTTGATGTTGAGATATAAAAAGTAAATTGAAACCTAAAAATGCTGACAGACATTGAATCCATGTCCTGGTTTGGGTGAGAACAGAACTGATTCTTCTCAGTGATTTCACTCTTCAGCTCAGTCCCTTCTCACTCCCTGCCTTGTCTGCAGTGGGCAGCCGTTTTTCCCAGGCAGTGGCTGCTCCTGGCAGTGACAACACCCCATGTTTTGTGTATGCTTGTATATATTCCATTCTTATTTCCATTCAAGCTGTTCTAGTTTCCTTTTCCAATCTAAGTCTCTTTCCCTTATTCCCTTTCTCTTCCCCTGGGGATGGAGAGGGTTAACAGAATGTTCTGTTATAGGTCTAGCAGGCTGCCCTGACCCTGAACTGTGAAACCAGGTGCAAAGCAGCAACTGATGTTTCTCACCTTGAATTAACAGAAAGTAATTATCTGAACAACTTAATAAATATCAACCCACCTCCTCCATCCTAACAGAATGCAGCTAGCTAACTGAAACCCAGCTGCTTCTTCACCAGATGACTAACACAGCCAAAGAAAACCATTTCAGGTGCTGTGCCTTTGGATTTTATATGCCATATTTTATTTTTCACGGACGTGGGCATTGACTGCAGCTCCTCAAACACAGCCAGGAACAAGTAGTCTTAAGGAAAATGAAGATTCTCATGTGAGAAGGTTTAAATTTATTTCTATTGTACTGTTTGACATTTTTCCTAGTTCAGCTTGCTTTCTCTCCTGAAATATTTTCATGGTTTTTCACTACTAAATCAAAAAATAAAAACAAAAAACCATAACAAACTAAAAAACAAAACTTAAAATAAAATGTGATGAAGTGCTGGGAGTTGTTTTAAAATTAGTTAGCCATCTGTGCGCTTTTCAAGTCCATTTCCTTGCCTTTCAGCAGTCCCTGCTTCTTCACTCTTCCACCACGACTAGCACCAAGTGGTTTCCAGTTTTGAGGACACATACAGGAATTACTGTTATTACTACCAGATTTCTCTGCAAAGAAGCAGGAAAATTTCTTCCAGTAGAAAACTCTTGACTCAAGCACCAGCATTTAACAATACATACATGCTCTCTAACAAGGAATATACCCACCATGGAGGGCAAAGAGGCAAAAAATGCTGTTATTAATTTAAAGCTCAGCGTTGCTACCTAAATTATGACTGAAATGTAACTTTTCAGAAGACCAGCTCGATTTTAAGTGGGTCACATGTTTTTTAAACAAGTGGTCGATTATATTTGTCCTCTGACACATCCTGTAAAGCTAATGAGGCATCACACAACCATGCAAAATATGATCTGCCAAAAGGCCACTAGTCCTGCACATGGTGCACCTCAGAAAGTACAGATAAGGTTTCTAAACTCAAGAACTACTGTTGAAACAGCTTTAAATGTTGTTTGTAGGCAATAGTGGTTAAAAAAAAAAACCTTGCCAGAAAACTATTTCAGTAGGGAAGATCCACTTTAGAACACATTCCAAATGGGCAGTCAGGAATATGTACAACTAAACCAGAAGGGCTTGTAGAATCTTTTCTAGCAACCCATTCAGCTATGTATGACATCAGTTATGCTAAATGATTTATAGTGTCAGATTTCATTTAGCAAAAGTATGACAAAAAAAAATTACTTCTCTTCAAACGACCAGAAACATGCCACAGAACACTTGCAAGAACAGAACCACCACGTTCCTTCCAAGTATGACAAATCCTCAACCCTCCCTCCACCCCATGAAACAAAAAATGCCAGTTCTAGAGCTGATCTGAGTTACAAAAGAGCAACTCTTGAGCAATCTCAAACACCCCAACTGCCTCAGTGAAAACATGTGGAAAGCAACATGTTGGTCATGGCTGCTGTACTTCATCAGCACTCAGGAGTGAGCAAGAAAATCTAGCTATAAGGCCTGGAAAAGTCCCAGCTACTGTGTGCCCATCCATGATACAAATACCCACGCTGAAACTGATTCTCAACCAAGGAGGGAGGTGTGGTATTTTAATGAGACAGTAATCTGGAATGAAACAAATGTGGTCCTGACTCAGCCACATAGTTCTTACATGACCAGGTTACTCAGGTATTCCCTACTACAGCTACTGCTTTAGGTTTCCAAAAAAGAATATATAGCAATGCCTAGAGACTGTTAATCAGTGAAAATATATCCATCCTGAGTATTTAATAACAACTGCTATTCCAGTTGGGGTTTAACATTCAGTTGAAATGGCTTGCAAGTGAGCAGCATGCCAGTATGCAGGCCCCTGAATTACAGTTATTAATTTAAGGGCTGCTCAAGAGTTCTGGATTTTCCCCTATTGAGAAGAAAAAGAATATAATATCAGCATGAATCTGACCAGACTTCTAACAGCACCTTCACTGCCCAGAAGTGCTGTCTCATTAAAGCTATGCTGATGCCAGCAAAGTGGAGAGACTCCTTTCAGCCAGGCCTTTATGTGTCCCTTACAGAAGAAAAGTTCAGAGGTAGTGCATGATAACACCAAATACCTTTAGACAGAAAGTGTCTTTTTGAATGGAACAGTTACATCACACAGCGGCCACAAGTCAGCACCCAGAAACAATTTTAGCAGTAGTAACAAAGTTTGGTGAAGACACTAGCACATGTAAGCAGTTTATATAAGACTTCACAGCCCTCTAAGTGCACTTACTCAGAAGGAGGTAAAACTTCACCTTGACACATTTGGGAAGGGACCAGAGAACAAGCTCTCAATAAATAAACAGCACAGAACCTTAAAAAAACCCAACAAATCTGAAGCAAGAAGCTCCCAAATCTGCATTATAATCCTGAAAACCAGCTTAGTTTTCTACACAGTTATCACCTGGGATCCACAGTTTAACTGTCCAAAGCCACACCACAAGTAGTCATTCTGTGCACTAAAACAAAGCTAGTCTCTACATTTATTACAACTGAAAACTAGGCTTGGAATTAACAACCGCAGTGCAAAAATTTGCCAGAGAAGAGCCTGTAGAGGTTGGTCATTACATGTGGAATCCAGAATCCTCCTATTGGGATTGAAAATCTTTCCAAATGCAATTTTGGAATCTACAGGTAGAAGGTAAAAAGTTACCAGCACACAACTTGTCCATTAGAGTCCCCAGGTGTGTCTCCTAGAAGACAGAATTGCCTTAATATATTTAATTCTCAATAATTCTGTGTAATTCTTAATATCTTTCTGCATATTCAGGGCCTGCTCATACAAACCCACGAGTTTTGGGGCTCTCCTCTCACCTCCCAGACATAACACCTGGAGGCAAGTCACTGGCCTGTGCTCTCCATTCCTCCTCTGCATGCATAACCCTAACTTCAGGGGCCACAGCCCTTTTATATTTAAAACGTTAAACTGGAAAAAAAAAAAAAAAAAGTCTTAAACAAAACTCCTGGCTGATTTCACCAGTGCTGTAGTTCAGAGAAAGCAACCAAAGTTCCTCTGGGTGCTTCCCACGCGGTTTCTGTCAGTCAGACGCTTACGAACAGATAGGTAAATGAGGACTGAGGACATTGCCAGTTGCGGGCTCAGGGACCAGCAGAGAACGCAACGGATTTTGCTCCCCGGAGCTGTGCAGGGTACGGAGCCGAAAGCGGCGCTGACGGGGCTGTCGCCTCCGAAACCACGAGGAGCGATCCCAAACTTCTCGCTAAACCAAATACCAGTCCCCTGAGAGTCGGTGGGAGTCCGCAGGCGACCGAGGCGATGCTTACACATCCCACTCCGGGCCAGACACCTGTAGCTCCCGCAGAGACCTAGTGGCAAAGGCACCTCTGGCACCTCCCTGCCCATCCCCGCTCCGCGGGCCACCCCCGTCCCGACACCCAGGCTGCCCTCAGGCACCCCCCGCCATCTTGCGCGGCGGCCACCCCCGCCCAGCCGGGGCACCCCTGCTCTGTCCTGGCCCGGCCGAGAGACTGGGAACACATCAGGAGACACACACGGGGACACACATGGGGAAACGCGGCGGGACACACGAGGGGACGAAAGGGGGAATACGGTCGGTGGTCGGCTCCATTCCGCCCCACCAATCTGCCGCCGCTCACCCCGCTGCTCCTTCAGCATCATGACGGAGGCGACATAGTGTGCCAAGTCGAAGAAGGGAAACATGGACAGGCGCGAAAAGAGCAGCGGCATTTGCCACAGCTCCATGGCCGTGCAGTGGCGGGACGGAGGACTAGGGAACGACCGCCCAGCACAGCTTGTCACCTGCCAGCCGCCGTCAGCGACGGGGCGGAGCGCTCGACAAGCTGCTTGCCCGGTAGGGGCGGTGCGGAGGGCGGTGTGCGGGCGGTACCGAAGACGCGCAGCCGCTCTGCTGGCCGCTGGAGTCGCCGGGGCTGGGGTGCTAGGCCTTGGATGCTAGTCCTTGGGTGCTGCTTGACCCCGACAGTCCGGCCGAGCCCGGCCAGCTCCCGAGGGGTGTTTCTACTGCCCTAGGTGCTCATGGGGTTGTTTTGGGTACCCCCTGCAAAGCCTGGGAACCTCAGTTCAAGAAGGACAGAGAGCTCCTGGAGAGAGTCCAGCACAGGCCACCAAGATGCTGAAAGGAGTGGAGCATTTCCCGTATGAGGAGAGGCTGAGAGAGCTGGGGCTCTTTAGCCTGGAGCAGACTGAGGGGGGACCTCATTAATGTCTATAAATATGTTAAGGTGAGCGTAGGGAAGACGGAACCAGATTCTACTCAATATTATCCAATGATAGAATGAGAGACCATGGGATTAAATTGGAGCACAAGAGGTTTAGGGTAAACACAAGGAAAACCTTTTTGACATTGAGGGTGACAGAGCTCTGGAATGGGCTGCACAGGGAGGTTGTGGAGTCTCCTTCTCTGGAGACACTCGAGACCCGCCTGGATGTGTTCCTGGATGACTTGGTCTCTGTGATCCTGCTCTGGCAGTGGGGTTGGACTAAATGATATTCTAGGTCCCTTCCAACCCCTAACATTCTATGATTCTATGACAGGGATTGTGAAGGCACCTCCTCTGACTCCCTCCAGATCTCTTTGGCTCCCTCCGGATCTCTTTGGGTCGCAGGCGCACAGTGTCCATTGAGTCGGAGCTCACTGGGCTTGTAGACCTTCAGGGAGACTCAACGTCGTAATTCCTGGGGCTCTGCACCCACCAGCTTGGATGCAGATTCCCAGATGGAGCTCACCTGGGAACACGGTGCCACTCAGACTGCAGAGTGTGCAGGGATAGCTCTCGTGACTGGAACACTTTGATGGATGGAACACTTTGATGGATGGTTATATGCTCTTCAGGAATGAGAGGCCAGCCAAGTGAGGTGGTAGAGCTGCACTTTATGTGAGAGAGCAACTGGAATGTATCAAGCTTTCACTGGGAGTGGATGGAGATTGAGTTGAGATTCTGTGGATAGGTTTAAGGGACAAGCTAATGTGGGAAACACTGTTGTGATTGTTTATTTCTGCCCACCCGATGAGGATGGGAAGGTTGACAAGGTGTTCTGCAGGCAGTTGAAAGCAGCATCACAATCACAGGCCATGGTTCTCATGGGGTACTTCAACCACCCTGATACCTGCTGGAAAAGCTACACAGCCAGACACGTGCAATCCCGGAGCTTCCTCTCAGGTGAGGAGAGGTGTACTACTGGACTTAGTACTGAAAGGTGGAGGACGTTACAGCTGGGGCAGCTTTAGCTGTAGTGATAATAAAAAGAGTTTAGGATCATGTGTTTTGGTATTCCCAAAACATTAGAATTACAGCCTTGGACTTCAGGAGGTCTTTCTCTGACTTCTTTAATAAACTCGTGGAGAAATTCCATGGATTAGGGCTCTAGAAGGGAGGGAGAGCTTTGCTGATATTCAAACACCACTTCCTCCAACCTCAGGATTGGTACATACCTAGGATGGGGCAAGGGAAGCAGAAGAGCATGGTCTCATTCTGGAGATCATATCTCAGTACATGGAAGAAGGTTATCAGGAGTAGCCAGCATGGATGTACCCAAGGGGCGTCATGTCTGACTAATTTGATCGTNTTATTATTATTTCTAATTATTATTTTCTGTTGTGCTTATGTGCAGATGTGGCCACAGTTTGTTTTCTAGAGCAGAATGTTGCTTTGCCACTGTTGATAGATGGTAAGACAACAAATGACTAAGCTGCATTGTCTGACAGAAATCAGTGCAGCATCTTTTGTTCANGATAGATGAGGGGAGGGCAGTGATTGTTGTCTTCCCTGACTTCAGCCATGCTTTTGACACCATCTCCCACAGCATCCTCATAGTCAAGTTTAGAAAGTGTGGGTTAGACAAATGGACAGTGGTGTGGATTGAAAACTGAAAGACAAAGCTCAGAGGGTTGTGCTTAGTGTCACAGCATCTAGTGGAGACCTATGACAAGTGGTGTTCCCCGGGGGTCCAGTCTTACTCAACATCTTCATAAGTGATCTGGATAAAGGCACAGAGTTACCCTCAGCCAGTTTGCTGTTGCTGATGATACTAAATTGGGAGGAGTGGGTGACACACCAGAGCTGAGCTGCCATCCAGCATGACCTGGACAGGCTGGAGACATGGAAGGAGGGGAACATAATGAAGTTCCACAAGTGCAAGTGTAGGGTCCTGCACCCAGGATAGATTAACTCTATGCACCAGTACAGGTTAGGGGTTGTTGCGTATCTGGTAGTAGCCGGAGGAGGAGAAGGAGTGAGAAGAGACGACTTTCTTCACGTAGATGCCAAGAAGCCTTTATTTATTAATTTACAGCTCTTTTTATACCCTTTTACCTCCAGACAATTGGACAAGAAGCCAGCCACCCCCTGGGGTGATTGGCTGAGGTGTCACAACACCCATAATCAAAACATCTTTCTATTGTTTAACAAACAGCCACCACCAAGGTCACACAGCTGGTGGGAATCTTCTCGATCCCACGAGAAGGAAAATTCCAGGCAGTAGTTATTTTAGCATCCACATAGGGGTGACCTGCTGGAAAGCAGCTCTGTAGAAAAAGAGCTGGGAGTCCTGGTGGACACCAGGATGAGCCAGCAATGTGCTCTTGTGTCCAAGAAGGCCAATGGCATCCTGGGGTGCATCAAGAAGAGTGTGGCCAACAGGTCACGGGAAGTTCTCCTCTCTCCCTACACTGTCCTGCTGAGGGCACATCTGGAGCACTGTGTCCAGTTCTGGACTTCCAGTTCAAGAGAGACAGGGTGCTACTGGACAGAGTCAAAGATGATTAGGACACTGGAGCATCTCTCTGATGAGGAAAGGCTGAGAGCCCTGGGGCTGTTTGGCCTGGAGAAGACTGAGATGGGTTCTTCTCAATGCCTATCAATATCTGAAGAGTGGGTGTCAAGAGGATGACAAGAGTCTCTTTTCAGTGATGGTCAGTGACAGGGCAAGGGGCAATGGGCACAAACTGGACCACATGAAGTTCAGCCTAAGCATAATGGATAACTTTTTCACTGTGAGGGTGGCAAAGCCCTGGAACAGGCTGCCTAGAGAGGTTCTGGAGTCTCCTTCTCTGGAGGCTTTCAAAACCCACCTGGATGCAACCATGTGCAACCTGCCCTGGGGGACTCTGCTCTGGCAGGGGGGTTTTGGACTAGATGATCCCCAGAGGTCCCTTCCATTCTATGATTCTACAGTATTTTCAACAGAACTAGTTTGCTCATTTCACTTTCCCAAGTGAAACATCATCCAAGAGCTGCTAACTCCAAACACATCTGTTTCCTTTGCCCACCACACTGGCTAATTTGCCATAGAGTGAAATGACATTGATATGACACTGCTCTTGATGGACTCATATTGAGGGTTTTTTGTCTACTCATTTTTTTCAGCATATTAATTCTTATTTTTTCTTAGGGGTGGATGTGTACTTGTTTGTGAGTGTTTGAATCAAAAAGACAAAGATGATGCTTTTTTTTTTAGTAGGAAAAACAGCCAATTTCCACAACATGATTTTATCAGTATCATATTCACGGAGTACGTTCTCCTTATTAATGCCTCTTCTTCTGTTTGTCCAGTGACACCTTTTCTCCCTAGTGCTTGCACTGTATGCTTGTACCTGCTTTTGTACATTTCCATCCTACATTTAATCTCTAAGAAGAGCTCAAGATTTAGCCAGTAATATTTTGCTACTCTTATTATTATTTCTAATTATTATTTTCTGTTGTGCTTATGTGCAGATGTGGCCACAGTTTGTTTTCTAGAGCAGAATGTTGCTTTGCCACTGTTGATAGATGGTAAGACAACAAATGACTAAGCTGCATTGTCTGACAGAAATCAGTGCAGCATCTTTTGTTCAGTTTGTTGTTTTGTTTTGTTCTGTTTTTCTACTGAACGGTGATATGTGTTTACACAGCTTCTGCAGCAGTTACTGGTGGTGTTTTATATGCTGTAGTGGTCCTCTACCCGTAGGCTGTAGAAATGCTAGACCGTTTCTGCTCCTTGCAGTACTGTTTTATTCCCACTAAGCGGCGTCAGGTTCATTCCTAGAGAGTGAAAACTATTCAGACTATCTCGTGTGTGATCACACTGAAGGAGAGAAACAAACATGGCAGTGACTACGAGTCTGTAGCTACACAAAAGAAAATGACACTCTGGGCCAGCAATGTGTTGTGCCTGATGGCAGTGTCTGCACTGCAGCTACCACTGTGCCTACAACTCTTGCAGATACACCCACGTTCTCCAAAACGCAAACAGTAATTCCACTGCTGGTGCAGTCGTGTATCAGATACCTGAATCTTGAGTCATGTCCTCAAATACAGGCTGCATCCTCTTTCAGG
>VYZU01025653.1:0-14569 GCA_013401355.1 Ceyx cyanopectus | reverse complement strand
AGCCGGAGGAGGAGAAAGAGTGAGAAGAGACGACTTTCTTCACGTAGATGCCAAGAAGCCTTTATTTATTAATTTACAGCTCTTTTTATACCCTTTTACCTCCAGACAATTGGACAAGAAGCCAGCCACCCCCTGGGGTGATTGGCTGAGGTGTCACAACACCCATAATCAAAACATCTTTCTATTGTTTAACAAACAGCCACCACCAAGGTCACACAGCTGGTGGGAATCTTCTCGATCCCACGAGAAGGAAAATTCCAGGCAGTAGTTATTTTAGCATCCACATAGGGGTGACCTGCTGGAAAGCAGCTCTGTAGAAAAAGAGCTGGGAGTCCTGGTGGACACCAGGATGAGCCAGCAATGTGCTCTTGTGTCCAAGAAGGCCAATGGCATCCTGGGGTGCATCAAGAAGAGTGTGGCCAACAGGTCACGGGAAGTTCTCCTCTCTCCCTACACTGTCCTGCTGAGGGCACATCTGGAGCACTGTGTCCAGTTCTGGACTTCCAGTTCAAGAGAGACAGGGTGCTACTGGACAGAGTCAAAGATGATTAGGACACTGGAGCATCTCTCTGATGAGGAAAGGCTGAGAGCCCTGGGGCTGTTTGGCCTGGAGAAGACTGAGATGGGTTCTTCTCAATGCCTATCAATATCTGAAGAGTGGGTGTCAAGAGGATGACAAGAGTCTCTTTTCAGTGATGGTCAGTGACAGGGCAAGGGGCAATGGGCACAAACTGGACCACATGAAGTTCAGCCTAAGCATAATGGATAACTTTTTCACTGTGAGGGTGGCAAAGCCCTGGAACAGGCTGCCTAGAGAGGTTCTGGAGTCTCCTTCTCTGGAGGCTTTCAAAACCCACCTGGATGCAACCATGTGCAACCTGCCCTGGGGGACTCTGCTCTGGCAGGGGGGTTTTGGACTAGATGATCCCCAGAGGTCCCTTCCATTCTATGATTCTACAGTATTTTCAACAGAACTAGTTTGCTCATTTCACTTTCCCAAGTGAAACATCATCCAAGAGCTGCTAACTCCAAACACATCTGTTTCCTTTGCCCACCACACTGGCTAATTTGCCATAGAGTGAAATGACATTGATATGACACTGCTCTTGATGGACTCATATTGAGGGTTTTTTGTCTACTCATTTTTTTCAGCATATTAATTCTTATTTTTTCTTAGGGGTGGATGTGTACTTGTTTGTGAGTGTTTGAATCAAAAAGACAAAGATGATGCTTTTTTTTTTAGTAGGAAAAACAGCCAATTTCCACAACATGATTTTATCAGTATCATATTCACGGAGTACGTTCTCCTTATTAATGCCTCTTCTTCTGTTTGTCCAGTGACACCTTTTCTCCCTAGTGCTTGCACTGTATGCTTGTACCTGCTTTTGTACATTTCCATCCTACATTTAATCTCTAAGAAGAGCTCAAGATTTAGCCAGTAATATTTTGCTACTCTTATTATTATTTCTAATTATTATTTTCTGTTGTGCTTATGTGCAGATGTGGCCACAGTTTGTTTTCTAGAGCAGAATGTTGCTTTGCCACTGTTGATAGATGGTAAGACAACAAATGACTAAGCTGCATTGTCTGACAGAAATCAGTGCAGCATCTTTTGTTCAGTTTGTTGTTTTGTTTTGTTCTGTTTTTCTACTGAACGGTGATATGTGTTTACACAGCTTCTGCAGCAGTTACTGGTGGTGTTTTATATGCTGTAGTGGTCCTCTACCCGTAGGCTGTAGAAATGCTAGACCGTTTCTGCTCCTTGCAGTACTGTTTTATTCCCACTAAGCGGCGTCAGGTTCATTCCTAGAGAGTGAAAACTATTCAGACTATCTCGTGTGTGATCACACTGAAGGAGAGAAACAAACATGGCAGTGACTACGAGTCTGTAGCTACACAAAAGAAAATGACACTCTGGGCCAGCAATGTGTTGTGCCTGATGGCAGTGTCTGCACTGCAGCTACCACTGTGCCTACAACTCTTGCAGATACACCCACGTTCTCCAAAACGCAAACAGTAATTCCACTGCTGGTGCAGTCGTGTATCAGATACCTGAATCTTGAGTCATGTCCTCAAATACAGGCTGCATCCTCTTTCAGGGGGTCTTCACTGCACCTGGAGCATCATCTTCTAAAGCAGACAGCTAGTGTGAGGGTGGATCTGCTCAAGCCAAGTTATGAAATGTGTGGTAACTGACACAGCTAAACTAGAAAGACATTCTGGTGGGTTTTCTACCTCCAGTGCCAGCAGAAAATAAGAACAGCAGTTTCTCTAAATGTGCTGTGAACCAAGGAGAGGTTCCTGAGATTCCTGTGCTTTCAGGGCAGCATCTTAGCAGACCATAGGACAGAGGAACCCATCAAAGAGAAGTCACATCAAGGAACACACATCTGTGTAATAAAACTAGAGTTGAAAGAGAACCTCAAATTTTCATTGATTTTCCATCTGTCACAGATATTTCAGAAATCATTTAAGGATAGCAGAGAATAAGCATCTCTGAAATAATCTACTTCATCCTTGGGCCAAATGTGCTGATGCTGAGAGAGCTGTGGCAGTGTGAGAGGATGGTATTAGTGTATGAGCTGGATACCCTGTGTGTGTGATACAATTTTCTGTGCTTTTCTTATCTCAAACTGGTAGGACAAATAACTCTTCACTTCTCAGGGGTAGGCTAACAAAAAGATCTGAGCATATAAGAAGTTTAAAGATGGACTGATTAGTATTCTGCTTTGTGGCATGAGTGTAAAGCTCAATGTGAAAAAAAAAACCCGCCAGCCTGAACTACTCTTGTGCCCAAGGAATGTTAGCATGACCCCCAAAAAACCACTGTGCATGCCTAATGATTACTTGTAATTTCCAAAAGGACACAAATAAATCACTTTAATAAATTTTTAGTGCTTCAATTGCTTTAATAAATAAATTAGTACAAATATTTTCTGAATTTGTTTCAGAAAACATTCCAGCTGTTCATGAAGTCATCACATTTTTAACTTCTTAAACAGCTGTGAAAGTTTAGGCTGTTATTTCAAGCTTGTCAACTGTTCCTTTGCAGCTGCCTTGCTGCAAGTCATGACTGATCTGGGGTAGACTGTTGTTCTTGGTCCATTCCAGGCCAAGCTGAAACCACTACATAAGACCTGGCAGTAATAAAGAGTAACAGAGTTGGTTTCAAAGTGAGTGCATGTCCCGTCCCCATCTTTAACCTCCATGAAGCATGACCTCAGTAATCCATTACTCCCTAGATTTCACAGAAGCTGTGGGTAACATGGACACATGATTAATTTGCTATGTCCATTTCATATGGCAGTTATGCTAATTTGGTGTTTGAAAAGCATTCCTACCATGGAAGCATAGCTGGTGAAGCAGATGATAAATGTGGGATATGTTTATCTCGTGTTTTAATTTGTAATCAAAATTACAGACGTTGACCTGGAATTCAGAAATGGTGCACTATGGAAAATAAAGGAGAATTCTTTAGTCATCAGTCTGGCTCAAAACTCACACATCTCTACTGCCAAAATTAAGAAAGTGGAAATTATTTTATTTTTTTTTTTTTGTTACATTAAGTATATTTATCTTTCTTAGAAGATGTTTCAAACTGATTTTGATTCTAAGAGAATCAAATTAGGTAAAATTAGTCATCTTTGCCACATATGTTAATGGACATTCCCACTGTCCTCATCCTGCCATATTTGTTCTTTGTAGCCAATCTGCCACTCTGCTACCTTCTTCCAATCCCAATATTCCAATTCCCACTCTGCTCCATAATTTTCTTCCTCATTTATATTTCCCCAGTCTCTCAAGCTTACTTTGATTTTCCAGTATATTTTCTTCTCTTTTCTATCTCTTTAATATATGTTCATCAATCTTGTCTAGTTATTTCAGTGTCGCTCTGGACACTTACTACCCCGTTTCCAGTTTCCCTGATTTTCTTGCTTTTTTCATGCCATCCTGAATGGTGTAGTACACCACTCAGTCTAAGAAGGAAAAAAAGGACACAGCAACTCCTCCTACAATATCAATTACCATGCCTCAAATTATTCCTGTGCAGTAAGTCCTGCATGCATGGCTTTTCTCTATTAAATGCATCAGCAGGCAAAAGACTGAGTCAGGCAATCAGTGGATTGTAGGTGTTCCAGTACCTTCCAGAATCTGGCCTGCAGGGAGCATAGCCTCTGGGATTACTGATTGCCTCACATTTCAAGTTATATTTTTAATCACATATATTTATGTGTAATTTAACACAGCTCATGTAAATCCTGATTGGTTTGGCTCACACCTAAAAAGCTTCCCTGCTCCCTAGAGAAAAGAAGAAAAGCAAGAGACATTTTCATGCGTATTATGAACATTGAGGCTTCAACCAGCATGTGATAATTGCACAAAAAAAACCCCAAACAAACCCATACTCTTTAATTAAACTGTTCTTCTTACATCTCTGATACTTTTTCTCCTCTTTGACATGGTCACTCCACTCAGAGGGTTATTTGGGCTGGTTATGTTAAATACTGGTAGATGCATTGTACTACACTGCATGCTCAGCAGATGAGATCTCGACTATAGGAGAGCAATGCTGGCAAGATGCCACCTATTTTCTACCCTGTTAAACAAACTATAGTTTATCCCTTCTTTGAAACATAATGCAAATGCTATTGAACCTGAGACTGAACCTGAGACAACAGCTTTAAGACATTCATTTTTCCTCCTACGTTTGCTTTCATAAAATGCTGTCCTGCTTAGAGCTGCAGAACTGAGCAAACAGTCTGCTCTGCTTGAGAAAGGGGAGTTGTCCTGTTTAAGATGCAGCGCAGAGCCAGTGTCTTCCTTCCATCTCCCGTTTTCCCTCATGATTTGTCTTCACCAGAGGCAGGAATTTTCTCTCAGAAACTAACCTTCTGAATTTCTGCCTGAAGGAAGCACAGAACAAAACCCAAACATTAAGGAAATAATTAATATTTACCCATATGCCTTTGGCTACTAAGCAATGTTCACCAGAATTTTAGGGACAGCAAGTTGTCCTAGTTTGGACAGGTACTATCTTAAATTTTATAAAATGAAAGACCCAGGGCTTATAAGGAGACAATAATTTCTTAAACAGTATATATATATATAAGGAAAGAGAGATAGTGGTATAGAATGCAAAACCAAACAACAAAAATGTATAATCAGTAAACTTTGAAACAGCAGTACTTGTAACAGACACAGATGACCGCCCTTCCCTCTGACAACCAGCAGGGGCCAACGGAAAGCGTCATTGAACAGGAAGGGGGCAGAGTTGGGGGAGGGAAAAAAATAATGGGAGTGACTTGAAAGAAAAATCCCCGCTCCAGTTTTTAAGAAGAACAGGGTCCCAGGGGATCAACGTGTCAGACAAACCCACAAAATACGCAGCTGGCAGAGGTGCTCCGGGAAAACCTGGTGATGAAAGAGCTGGTCGGAGATAATCCAGTCTGGGAGGCAAGAACTGGCTGGAGAAAACAGATTCCTTTCTCCTGAGTCCACGCTGGAAAAAAAAAAAGAAAAAAAAAAGTGAGAGAGAGAGATAGGGCAAGAGCCTCCCAGAAACCACTCCTCTTCCGTTTCTGTCTGTGTGCATGTCCAGGCTTGTCCCATCCCGTTGTCCCTTCGTGTCATCCCCCCCTCCCCCTCCTCCCCTGGACCTGACTGGCCTGGCCCTGCCCCCCCAGGCAGGGGAAAAAAAAAAAAAGTTGTTGTTTTTTTTTTAAAGCGAATCGCTACCCCTTGACACAAGTTCAGAACCATCTCTTTCTGTAAGAGTTGTAATGTCTGCTTCTCTCTCTCTCATCGCTGCAGGCATGTGCATATTGACAGTCATTATGTGTAGAAACAAGGTGCCTCCTTCCAACAGTTTCCAGTTTGAAAGACAAAATGTACTTCTGGTTTGTGACAAATATACTCAGCCCAGGCAGTGTTAAAGTTGTGCTTGTGGACACCATCCTTGGCAACAGCTCAGACCAAGACTCAGTCGTTAATCCTACACTGATACCAGTATCCTGAGGAAAAGCAGGTCAGGGGAAATGATCAGTCCCCTCTCTTCAGTATTGGTGAGGCAACATCTGGGGTGTTGTATCCAGTTCTGGGCTTCTGAATGCAAGAGAGTAATGGACTTACTGGACAAGTCCAGTAGAGGGTCACAGGGATGATTACAGCACTGGAACGTCTTTCACAGGAGGAAAGACTGAGAGAGATAGGACTGTTCAGCTGGGAGAAGAGATAGTTAAGGGAAGCTTCTCAGTGTGTACCAATAGAGTTGGGAGGGAATGGTGTATAGGGAGCCAGACTCTTCTCAATGTCCTCCAACTGGAGAAGAGACAATGGACACTGTGACACAAATTAAAAATAATTAAAATCCGTGTGAACACACACAAAGTGCTTTTTTATTATGAAGGTGGTCCAACACAGGAATAGGTTTCCCATAGAGGTAGTGGAGTCTCCATCTGTGGCAATATTCAAAATTTGACTGGACACAGTCCTGATAAGCCAAGCCTGGCATGACTTAATCAGGGGGGTGGACCAGATCATCCCATGAGGTCTCTGCCAATGCAGACAATCCTGTGATTGCCAAAACTCTACCATCCAGCTGCTATTTTTTAACATACCCTTTATATGTTTCCTCTCAGGACTGTTTCCTGGCTAATTCCAGCTGTAGCAAAGGTGATGTTGGTAAAACCAGGCTGGAACACAACTCCTTCAGAGGAGGTGTCCATATTTAAACTGTGGTGTGTGTGCAAAGTCACTGCCCATTATTGAATAAATTTCAAGTACAGTGTCAGTCCAGTTGGATAAATGAGGTTGTATGTGCTCAGAAGCTGTCTAGTGCCATAGCTACCACCTGACAGTTTGTGGACCATACTTCAACTACTAGATTCTGGGAAGGATTAGCTAAAGAGAAAGAAAATCAATGTTCAACAGGAAACAGACTTCTCATTGTGCTCTTTCATTGTATATTCTCCATGTTTCCTTTTCTGATCAGTAGCACAGGCCAGTTTGGGACACTAAATTGTCAAGAGCAGCAAGGGGTTACCCGGAGTGTACTTTGTTTGGCAACACAGACAGCTTTTTCTGTTAACTGACTTGAACCCGCTGTCTGGGCCTCCCCTCCCAATCCCTCTCTCCTGTCCTCACCACCCTCATCCCCAGCCCTAGCTCACCCTCCGAAGATCCCCTTACAGTCTTTGGGTTCATGAAGTACAAATTAGCATAATCAGATTAGCTGCATGGTGTTGTTCAGCATGGAGCTGAAAAGGAAGAAAAAAGAAAAAGTGGTTCACAAAGAGAAGCCTTGAGGAGGGCAGAAAGGGATGTCATTGCTGTTGTGCTGTGGTGCTGAAAACTTGCACCTGCATAGCAAGCAGATCCTCTTCTCGCTAAGGACTCTTAGATGGTATTAAAGCACAGGAATTAACTGGGGGGTGGGTAAGGAGGCAGAGAAAGGATGACAGGAGAGCTGAGATGGAGAGGAGAGATTCATTCTATTAATTGAATTATCTGGACTGGGAATGTATGGTTTGCTGACAGTGGAAAACATTGTTTGACTCCTATTCCTCAAGGAGAGGAAATCAGTTTGGTAATCTAGCCTATCAAGATGAGAGTATTAGAGTCTCTGTAGAAGACTGATAAGAAACATGGTAGAAAAAAACCCAAACTTGCTAGGTGCAGGGATGATGGTGGTTTGGTTTATTTCATTTTCCTGGGCATTTTGTGCAGGGGGCTAAGAGCATTAAACAATTTGCTTGATTTCCTTAATGCCTGTCTTAATATTCTGCTTTCTGCCTTTGCTGGGAGAAGAAGACTCAAGACTCAAATCCATAGCCACAGGTTTTAAAAACAGCTAGGGGCTTTATACACATGGATTCAGCAACACGAGATTAAATGGCTCGAAGGTGCCTGTTTTGAAACAAGTCTTTAAATCCCTTTCAGAATGCTTCTACACTGCCAGCTCTTTCAGCTGAATTCCCTGACCAGTCACTCTCCTCTTTCTGAGGCATCTTAAAAGCTTGTGTGGACAGGTGTTACAAGAAAAGCTCACCAAAAAGCAGTCATGAGAAGGCCAAAATGTTTTAAGTTGCACCCTCAAGATCAATAGTCTCATTGACATCCTTAGCCCTAAACAATTTCAGTACTTCACAGAGTCTGGATAAAAGCAAACATAAATGTCAGGATAAGTCAAACTTTGAGGCAGTCTTTATGACAAGCCCTTGACTAACTTAAATCTGCAGTTTTCAAGATGAGATACTGTCTTTTGTTGGATTGACCTTAACAACACGTGGCAGAGAGCTGCTGGAAGTATTTGACTGATGAAGTTGTGATAAAAAGGAAATAAACTTTTTTAAAAACTATAAATGTAACAGCATTTTAATTTATTTGATATTAGATATAAGCATTTAACTTACAACTATATTGTTNAGGGATGATTACAGCACTGGAACGTCTTTCACAGGAGGAAAGACTGAGAGAGATAGGACTGTTCAGCTGGGAGAAGAGATAGTTAAGGGAAGCTTCTCAGTGTGTACCAATAGAGTTGGGAGGGAATGGTGTATAGGGAGCCAGACTCTTCTCAATGTCCTCCAACTGGAGAAGAGACAATGGACACTGTGACACAAATTAAAAATAATTAAAATCCGTGTGAACACACACAAAGTGCTTTTTTATTATGAAGGTGGTCCAACACAGGAATAGGTTTCCCATAGAGGTAGTGGAGTCTCCATCTGTGGCAATATTCAAAATTTGACTGGACACAGTCCTGATAAGCCAAGCCTGGCATGACTTAATCAGGGGGGTGGACCAGATCATCCCATGAGGTCTCTGCCAATGCAGACAATCCTGTGATTGCCAAAACTCTACCATCCAGCTGCTATTTTTTAACATACCCTTTATATGTTTCCTCTCAGGACTGTTTCCTGGCTAATTCCAGCTGTAGCAAAGGTGATGTTGGTAAAACCAGGCTGGAACACAACTCCTTCAGAGGAGGTGTCCATATTTAAACTGTGGTGTGTGTGCAAAGTCACTGCCCATTATTGAATAAATTTCAAGTACAGTGTCAGTCCAGTTGGATAAATGAGGTTGTATGTGCTCAGAAGCTGTCTAGTGCCATAGCTACCACCTGACAGTTTGTGGACCATACTTCAACTACTAGATTCTGGGAAGGATTAGCTAAAGAGAAAGAAAATCAATGTTCAACAGGAAACAGACTTCTCATTGTGCTCTTTCATTGTATATTCTCCATGTTTCCTTTTCTGATCAGTAGCACAGGCCAGTTTGGGACACTAAATTGTCAAGAGCAGCAAGGGGTTACCCGGAGTGTACTTTGTTTGGCAACACAGACAGCTTTTTCTGTTAACTGACTTGAACCCGCTGTCTGGGCCTCCCCTCCCAATCCCTCTCTCCTGTCCTCACCACCCTCATCCCCAGCCCTAGCTCACCCTCCGAAGATCCCCTTACAGTCTTTGGGTTCATGAAGTACAAATTAGCATAATCAGATTAGCTGCATGGTGTTGTTCAGCATGGAGCTGAAAAGGAAGAAAAAAGAAAAAGTGGTTCACAAAGAGAAGCCTTGAGGAGGGCAGAAAGGGATGTCATTGCTGTTGTGCTGTGGTGCTGAAAACTTGCACCTGCATAGCAAGCAGATCCTCTTCTCGCTAAGGACTCTTAGATGGTATTAAAGCACAGGAATTAACTGGGGGGTGGGTAAGGAGGCAGAGAAAGGATGACAGGAGAGCTGAGATGGAGAGGAGAGATTCATTCTATTAATTGAATTATCTGGACTGGGAATGTATGGTTTGCTGACAGTGGAAAACATTGTTTGACTCCTATTCCTCAAGGAGAGGAAATCAGTTTGGTAATCTAGCCTATCAAGATGAGAGTATTAGAGTCTCTGTAGAAGACTGATAAGAAACATGGTAGAAAAAAACCCAAACTTGCTAGGTGCAGGGATGATGGTGGTTTGGTTTATTTCATTTTCCTGGGCATTTTGTGCAGGGGGCTAAGAGCATTAAACAATTTGCTTGATTTCCTTAATGCCTGTCTTAATATTCTGCTTTCTGCCTTTGCTGGGAGAAGAAGACTCAAGACTCAAATCCATAGCCACAGGTTTTAAAAACAGCTAGGGGCTTTATACACATGGATTCAGCAACACGAGATTAAATGGCTCGAAGGTGCCTGTTTTGAAACAAGTCTTTAAATCCCTTTCAGAATGCTTCTACACTGCCAGCTCTTTCAGCTGAATTCCCTGACCAGTCACTCTCCTCTTTCTGAGGCATCTTAAAAGCTTGTGTGGACAGGTGTTACAAGAAAAGCTCACCAAAAAGCAGTCATGAGAAGGCCAAAATGTTTTAAGTTGCACCCTCAAGATCAATAGTCTCATTGACATCCTTAGCCCTAAACAATTTCAGTACTTCACAGAGTCTGGATAAAAGCAAACATAAATGTCAGGATAAGTCAAACTTTGAGGCAGTCTTTATGACAAGCCCTTGACTAACTTAAATCTGCAGTTTTCAAGATGAGATACTGTCTTTTGTTGGATTGACCTTAACAACACGTGGCAGAGAGCTGCTGGAAGTATTTGACTGATGAAGTTGTGATAAAAAGGAAATAAACTTTTTTAAAAACTATAAATGTAACAGCATTTTAATTTATTTGATATTAGATATAAGCATTTAACTTACAACTATATTGTTAATGGAAGTATAAAACATATTTAGATAACCCAAAACATACAGTCAGTGTTTGCCTGTATTGGTTTAGCAGCCTATGCTCTTGGGAAACAGTTGAAATTAACAGAGGCCACTATGTCAGGGCTTGCAGTATTACCTAACTGGCAGTCTGACTTACTTGTTAGATATAACAGAAATATAGTGGTGGTATTTTATTTTCTGTAGATGATAGATAGAGAAGCACTCTACAACAAGATTAGTGTCCATCCAGGTATATCACACATGGATGAACCATCCTGCACACTTTCTTCCACTTTCCCTGACAATTTGTCGTGGTTTTGTTCCTGTAATTATTCTTTTTTTCCTTAGTCGAAGAATAACTTCCATTTTAAAGGCAAACGTGGTTTTCTCTTTGCATGTGACCTTAAATGAATGTCAATGAGATTATAAGGGTAAAATAGATAGATAGGCAGACAGATAGATAGATTATAGAGAGATTATAGAGAGATGATAGACAGATCAAAGATAGATAGATAGATAGATAGATAGATAGATAGATAGATAGATTACATCGATTTTTTTTTTTTTAGTCTGCTCAGCAGTTTAATTCAAAATTTACAGGTAAAATCATGTTGCTGAAGTTACCTGCCGTGAATTTCTTCCCTCACTTCCAAATCTGAGAGCTGGCAAACACCCATTTGCATTCCACATGTCTGTGCAGAAATGTGGCCCCAGAGACTGAGCTATCCAGTGTCAAACACAGTGGCTGGGCATGTTCACTCGACAGCAGCTGGCTGCTCTCCTGCACCTGAAAATGTAGGGAAAACATTTGCAGCATAACTCAGGAGGAAGAGCCAGAGTGGGCAGCTCCCTTCAGCACTGAGTTATTTCAGTTCCTAGTCAAGTGTTAAGAACATTTCCCAACAGGCTGTGCCAGCACCGTGCACTTTTGGCAAGTCCAGCCTGCTGGGCTGACTTACTCTTGTTTGGGAGCTCTCAACAGGCAACTGACTTCTTGCCACTCAGTCTCATAGAGAGCACAGCAGAGCCTCTTAGTAGGACCAGATCCTTCCTTCTGAATCAGTTTTCATCTTGCAGGAAGAAAAACATTTCAGGTCACAGTCAGCTGGCCTGAGCTGCTACAGTTATCTAGGTCTAATAGCCTCCACTCGAGGTGCTTTTAGGCGTTGTAGAGACTCTTGAGACTCTTCAAGTCTTTCCAGTAAGTGTAAAGCTTTTTAAAGCTAGAATTTAATACCCTGTAGTCTTGAGCTGGGGGAATCTGTAGGTTATGTTTTGACTGGTTGTACATCTATGTATCAAAACACAGGATTTCTGCTGAGATTTGAAGGGAGATTTAGTATTGGCTGCTCTTAGCCTTTCTCTGCTCCAGGACTGAGCGCTGCTGCCTACCAGGGCTTGCCAAGTACAGCTACCAAGAGAAGATCAGTGCTAAGCATTGTCTACACCTAGGGCTGGGAGCAGAACACCTCCCCAGAGACTTGCTGACTGTGGGCTATAATCTTTTAGCTTTCCCTCAAGGTTTTAGACTCAGAAACAGTATGTCTCTCAAAATGCAGAGTAAGGAATTTCAAGTAACACGAGGAACCTTCCCCAGATCTGAGATACTCAGTGTTGTACACTGTGCTCTGGCCAGCTGTAATAGGACAGAAAAGTGGGAAACCTCTCCTGCCCTGTGCTTGTTAACCTCATGAAGTTCAATAAGGACAAGAGTCCTGCACCTGGGGAGGAGTAACACCAGACAGGTGTTACTCATACAGGTGTACAGGTCAGGGATCGTCCTGCTGGAAAGCAGCTCAATGGAGAGGGACCTTGGAGTCCTGGTGGACAGCAAGTTCTCCCTGGGACAGCAATGGGCCCTTGCAGCCAGAAAAGCCAATGACATCCTGGGGGGCATTGAGAAAAATGTGTCCAGCAGGTGTAGGGAGGTTCTCCTGCCACTCTTCTCTGCCCTGGTGAGGCCATACCCGGAATAGCATGTCCAGTTTTGGACTTCCCAATTTAAGAGAGACAGGGACCTACTGGAAAGAATCCAACAGAGGCTACGAGGATGATGAAGGGACTGAGCATCTTCCCCTGTGAAGAAAGACTGAGGGAACTGGGGCTGTTTAGTTTTGAGAAAACTGAGAGGGGATCTCATTAATGTCTACAAATATCTGAGGGGTGGGTGTCAAATAGAAGGAGCCAACCTGTGTAGTGCCCAGCAATAGGACTGGGAACAATAGGTATGAACTGGAGCATAGAAGGTGTCACGATCCGATATTGGATACATGGCAATTTTTAATGAAATGTTTAAAAGTGATCCCCAAATGGTAAAATTAAGACACAAACTAGGTCAAATGCCACATGCACAACAAAGTTTTATTACAATAGCAAAGTAGAGTTTCTAGAGCAGACAGGAGAGTAGGGGGAAAATAGAAACAGAAAAGAAAGGAGGAAGCAGAGTACAACAAGAGATAGTATAGTCACCACCACAGTCCAGCGATGACGACAGTGGGGAAGAGACCTTCTTTCTCCCTTCCGTAGGAAAATGCTTCTTCTTCTTTTCCTGGGGAAAATGCTTCTGAAAACTCCATCCATCATAAAGCAGATAAAGTATTTTTTCCACTACACCCCCCTTCCTCCCCCTGTAAAGGTGAGAAATTCCTTCTCCTTCGATATAACAGGGGGTCTGGTTGGCACAGTACTTAGTTTGGCTAATTGGAGAGATCAGCCAGTAAGTCAACAGACGACCTCAGGGTCCATTTATCAGAAAAGACACTCTCGGCACCGGCTTCAGACCTCTTCCCATCTCCAATCTCAGGCACACCCACCTCAGGGGGTGAAGTTGAAATATTTCTTTAGCCTTCCTCAATTGTATAGATGTCTCCAGACAGACAACAGATACATTGACCATCTTAACAACTTAGATTGTTTGAGTCAAAACACTATATGACCTGCATGTCACAGAAGGTTCCACCTCAACAAGGGGAGAAACTTCCTTACTATGGGGGTGACGGAGCCTGGAACAGGCTGCACAGGGAGGTTGTGGAGTCTCCTTCTCTGGAGACACTCAAGACCCACCTGGACCTGTTCCTGTGTGACCTGCCCTGGGTGACCCTGCTCTGGCAGGGGGGTTGGACTCAATGATCTCCAGAGGTCCCTTCCAACCTCTACATTCTATGATTCTATGAATACCTCTCTGTATCACTTGTCAGCATAAAAGTTAGAGACTTTGAAGCTCAATGTAGTCCATGGTGAGATCCACAGGAGTCTCACTGACTTCTTCCTGCTCTTCATTCTGAGACACTTCCATTTTGAAACACTGAGGCTCAGCAGGGGAGATGTACCCACAGAAAGGTTGGTTGCTCTTTGCCTCTCTTCTCATCTTGAAACCCCTGGAGGATCCTTTTTCCAAAAGATGCTCCCAAAAGATGCTCCTAACAAAGTCTTCAGTTGTGTACTGTTAAAATTACAGTCCAGGCCAATGAAACAAACCATGGAAGATGGGATGTGCATATGTTTGAACACATGAGAAGGGGATGAAGGGAGAATACAGTGGTATGAGACTAGCTGATTTTGTTGTAGAGAAGAGAGGATAATGAATAAATTCAACCAGACACATGTACCAAACAGATATAGGGCAATCTTTACTTTCTATAACCCAAATACTTGTTTGAGCTGCTTCCTCCATCCATCTTCTCCCTTCTGATTCTCTCAGCACCTGCCCTATTAAAAATACAATTACACCCCTGAAAAGTGACGGATTTAGGCTCCGTCATTTTGTTAATGACCTTTAGATTTAAGTCTGACCCAAAGTGGCCCCTGCCCCACAGGTCAGTAGTTAAGTCATTTATTCTCTCCACCTCCTTTCATCACAAAGAGGGTCTGGTAGAGGA
>VYZU01025649.1:0-21248 GCA_013401355.1 Ceyx cyanopectus | reverse complement strand
TTCTGTGATTCTGTGATAGCCATACTATCAATTTATTGATTCTGTCAAATTTAGCCAGCGTACAGGATACATTCCTTTGCTTTACATCAGTCTTAATTAGAATTCTCTATTCATTTTGTATTCTTCATTTTCCTCCTTGCTTTTATCTCCTGTCATAAAGCTGATGTTCTGTGTTACCAATTCATTTCTTTTCTATACCTCAGGTTGGTACTTGTGTCCAGAAACACAGGCCAAAACCCACAGATTTATCACAGCCTTAATGACAGCTGGCTGCATGCTGAGTGAATTCTTAAATTCCCCAAAACTACTTTTTTTGCCAAAACATGTGGAGTTGCAGCATTCAACATTTTATTGGGACTGTTATCTCCAAATGAAGAATGACTCCACTGGAAAATATTATTTGATATCAACTGCAGACCTATTTTTAGCTTCTTGTTTGGTGGAGACTTCAGAAAACATAATTAGCCATATATTGAAAGATGTTCTCCAGTCTTAAATTCAATTTTCCAAACCACATTTAAGCACTATCTTGTCCACAACTTTACACTGTTGGAATCAAAAGACATGTTGTTGGGGTTTTTCTTAATGAATCTTCGTATTTCTTTGGTAAATATTTGTGTTTATGAAGGTTGTAGAACTGGCAGTACTAAAGACTGAAATCTTCCATTTGTTTATGTGGGAAGATCTGCACAGGCAACAGTACTGAACTCATCCTCTACTTCTGCAATTTATAAACTTCAAGCCTTGTATTGGGATGATGGTATTCTCAGAAGCAGCAAAGTAGAGAAGGTCAGAAACATTCATTCTCCCCCACAAGTATTTGTAGTGAAAACAGAAGAAGATTAATCAAAAACATGCACACAAAAATGTTAAGGCTTTCTCAAAAATAGTTTCTACGTGAAAAAGCAGTTTTATGTTTTGTAATTTTAATTTTCAAAGAAAATCTAAATAAACTGTCAAATTTCAAATTGTATTTAAAAAAAAAAAAGGAAATATTAAATCGTATCTAGGTAATTATTGGTATGAAATTATAGTTAGGCGCCTCATTATGCCATCATGCCGTCTGAATCACAACTGTTTGAATTACTATTCCTGTAATACAATTACACTTCTTCCAAAGTAAGTTCTACATGAAATGAAAAATTTTTTACAGCCCTGAAAAGGCAATGTAAATTGGATGTTACCTTTCTATTTGTGTTTATAGAAGAAAAAGATCTCTTTTGCTATAAGAATGGTAAGAATAGATATTTATTTTTATAGCTGAAAGAGTTTTCTTTGATTCCTTTCTGATTACAGAATTACAGAAACACAGAATGATCTTGGTTGGAAAGCACCTCCTAGATCACTGAGTCCAACCGTACAAAAAAAACCAAAACAAACCAAGAACAAAAAAACCCAAACCCAAAACCCCACACCAACATTCCTGCTCTTAGAGAATGTCCTGAAGCACCTTGTCAGTTTGTTTCTTAAATAACTCCAGCGTTGGTGATTCAATCACCTCCCTAGGCATGCTGTTCCAGTCTCTCACCAGTCTTTCCATAAATAATTTCTTCCTAATATCTAATCTAAACTTCCTCTGCTGCAACTTCTGACCATTCCTCCTGGTTCTGTTAGTAATTAAAGAGGCCAACACCCACCTCTCTACAACCTCCTTTCAAGTAGTTGTAGAGGACAATGAGGTTCCCCCTTAGCCTCTTCTCCAGACTAAACATGCCCAGCTCCCTCAGCCTCTCCTCATACAACTTGTTCTCTAAGCCTCTCACAAGCTTGGTAGCTCTCCTCTGGACACGTTCCAGAACATCAATGTCTTTCCTATAATGAGGGGCCCAGAACTGAACACATTTCTTTCATTATTTCATAAAGTTACTGAATAGAAGAAGGTTGATATTTCTTAGAACATCATGGTCCAGATCATGGATGGAGAGGTGTACAAAGGCTAGAAGGAAGGGCCCTAGAGGGAGAGGTGTACAAAGGCTAGACGGAGTAACACTTAGAACAATTCTGTGCTGCTTGCTAACAAACTTTCAATAAAACTAGGGCTTCTGCAGCTTCTGTGCTTTCTATTCCAGTTTACTGAAAGTATATTCTAGCTAATTGAAAGTCTTGTCTATAATAATTTAAAAAGCAGTCTCCATAGTCTTGTGTTTCTGCATCTGCTGGTATCCATCTGTTCAATTGTACTTTCACTGACTCGTTTGGCTTGCTTTTTTTTTTCAGTAGACCTCATTGCCACTTGAAATGCAAAATATTTAGATTGCTAGTTACGTTTCTAGCAAAGTTAAAGAAAGAGAAATATCGCTACTAAAACCAATCATTGACAGGATTAAGACAGTGACATTGGCTTTTGCAGCTCTTAGTGCTTAGAAAGAGAGTTTCTGAACCCTTACAAGAAGATAAATGTAAATGGCTTTCTAAGGCAACTAAATTAAGGAGAATCCAATTATATGAATGTCAAGATTACTACAATTTTTTTCACGTCTTATGGCTCAGTATTGAGTAACATCACCCTGCGTGATGCAGGACAATCAAATACAAGGAATTAAATCATAGCAAAAAGCAACTTGAGAAAAAAATCTGGTACATTTAACCACATTTCACTGAATATTGACATCAGCTGAGCCACTTTATGAATCTTCAAAGCACAATTAGAATTTCAGTCATTTAGCTGGGGTGTTATTAAAAGTTATTAACCAAGAAGTTTTTGTCTATAGTTACAGAAATCAGGATCTTACATAACTGAATGGGTTCTTTGGTTGAATATTAATACAGTGAGATGGAGAATTTATTTGGTATAACTAGAGTAGGTGAGTGTCGCGGTTTGGAGTCAGGGCAACCCCCAGACCGATAACAGACCGCTCTCTTTTAAGCCAGTACCGAACCCAACCTCCCCCCAATTACGTCACCCTCACGGACGCTGTGGAGGAGCTGGACTCTGGCACCGGGTCTCGGAGCGAAGAGAAGAGCCAAAGCCAAAGGGGTAGACTGGAAGCAAAGAGGGACGAGAAGGGCCGGAACAGGGCGAAGAAGGGACCAAAAGGGCGAGCGAAGGGCAATAAGGGCAAAAAGGGCCAAAAAGAGAAGGACTCCCGAAGAAGAAGGGGCGAACTTCCGGACCCCCCGAGCTTATATACTGGATATGACGTGTATGGGATGGAATACCTCGTTGGTCAGTTTGGGGTCACCTGTCCTGTCCGCTCCTCCCCGCAGGTGTGGTCTTTCACTTTCTGCACCCCCCAGTGCAACACACAAACTCTAGCCATGGCCTTGGTTTTGCATTCCATCCCTGGCAGTAACTGTAAACATGAGGTGTTATCACTGTTAGAAGCAGACACTGTCTGCAAAACATGCTGCTAACTCTAGAAAGTGCAGTTAGTTAGAAACCTAAGCTGAAAAGTAAAATCACTGAATAGAATTTGCTTGGTTTTCACCCAAACCAGGACAGTGAGGTTAGTTCTTTCACTTAACCTGTTTCTCCATAGCTGAAGGCTTTTAATTTTACAAAGAAATTTTAATACAAATAATTCATTTGTTTAAAAATAAATAATTGAAAGTAATAAAACTTAATGTGCTGAAAAGTAAGAATCTGCAATATGTTTTATAGATAAGGAGTAGGTAGGGTGTTTTGTTTTCTAAAAACATTCAAAACAGCATCATTTGGCTGTTATACTGCAATGTATTGCATACAATATATTTTCCACAATTCCCTTAAGCACTTAAGAATTGTCCTTATAATTCACAAAAAAAGTCTAATTTTTCATGTTTTTTTGGTGCGCCTAGAACAATCTAATTCTAAGGACCTGTGAATTAAAATGTATTTTTCACTTTTTTAGTCAAACATTTGGCAGCTTTTCATGACTTATTTTGCTCTGATTGACTTACTTTATAAACCTTCACTTGTAAGCAAAAGGATATTTCAAATTCAGAATGTATGCTAATATAATATACATAATCAAAGGTCTAGGAAAAAATAAAGTTAATTCAGCATCTTAGTAGAGATTATGAACAAGTATCTGAATAAAAAAAAAAGTGAAAATTTGAAAGGCATAGCCCCATCCTCCCTCAGAATACATATACTGCTGAAATTGCACATTTAGGGTTATGTTTTTCCTTTATTGGTTCCATTAATATCTATGAATAATGGCTTCCCATGTGGTAATCTAATTATGGTTTGAAAATAATTGGTGAACTGGAACAGTGTCATAGATCAAGGAGGAAATTAATAAAAGAAGGGTAAAGGTGAATTATATGGGGTATGGGAGCCTATCTAGGAATAATGAGATAATGAAAATAAAGAAGAATTTGTAGCGAAGACCACTAACATCTACACAGTGAGTTCTGTTGACTAGTAGAACTTGAAGAAGCTCTAGCACATGGGATATTTTAAAGTGATCTGGGTGAACAGGAAAAAACTGCAAGGAACTAATTCTTCACTGGCAATGTAGGTGGACTGGATGACCTAATATTTCATTTCCAGTGCTAGCGCCTGTAAGTCTGTATGAACAAATACTTGGAATTCTGTATGTCTTCTAACCTCACTTGGACTTCTTTTGTGTATAGCAGTGGGAGATCATTATCCTGTGAAAGTAAATAGCTTCATTTGCAGTCTTTCTTACTGGACAAAGTTAAATCTTAGGATGTGTAAAGCTAAATTGTGCCTACTTGCTTAGAAAACTATTTGTCCTGTGGATGATAAAAAAAAATCCCCTTAAACTGGCCAGCAGCACAGAAGTTTTCAAATGGTAGGAAATAAGCAATGACTTCATTGCTTTTTGACATTTTGAATTCTAACTATTTGCATTTTATGTCTTTTACAGACCATCTGAAAGGAGAGATAACCCAGAGGCAAGTTCAGAAGGCAGCTCTAGGTAAGAGTAAAGCATTCTGGATGCAATGTAATACAGCTGGGGCAGCACGTTCTCTCCCATAGATCAATCTGCCTGTGGGACAGGTTGTATTTTCTACATTTTTTACCTTTTTTATTTCTACAGTAGTACATACTATAAAGTACATGGACTCCGTGAACTTTGCCAGATTTGTGTCAAAAGGCATCTGATTTTTTTTTTAGCTGCTGGAGAAAGTCCAGCACAGAGCCACTAAGATTATTAAGGGAGTGAAGCATCTCTCTTATGAGGAGAGGCTGAGAGAGCTGGGGCTCTTTAGCCTGGAGAAAAGGAGACTGGGTTGACCTTGTTAATGTCTATAAATATGTAAAGGGCAAGTCTCAGGATGATGGAGCCAGGCTTTTCTGAATGACATCCAGTGATAGAACAAGGGGTAATGGGTGCAACTGGAGCATAAAAGGTAAGGTTTCAGGTAAACATAAGGAAAAACTTTTTCACACTGAGGGTGAGAGAGCACTGGAACAGGCTGCCCAGAGAGGCTGTGCACTCTCCTTTTCTGGAGACATTCAAAACCCACCTGAACATGTTCTTGTGATCCTGCTCTTGCAGGAGGATTGGACTAAATGGTCTTTCAAGGTCCCTTCCAACCTCAAATGTTCTGTGATTCTGTGTTTTTATGTGTATTGAGAAAAATAATGCAAAAGTCTTATACATTAGGGGGTTGGTATTGGTTTACTTTCTTTTCATAGTGACCAAAACAATAACAGCTCTCCTTATTTCTAGAGTTTTATTTTTCCTTTCTGATGACTCATTTGAATTCCCATTAACAGACATTGATTTTTCCTGAGACAGTGTTTCTAACCACATTGCCATAATCTGTCTAATGTATTTTTTAATTTTCCTTATTCCAAGAGGGACCAAAGGCATATACAGGTCATTTCTTTCACATCTAGTTATAGAAGTTGAGAAGTTATTTCTTGCCGTTTCTGTTGACACAGCTGTGAAGCTAAAAGTGTCTATGTAAGTTGTTCACATAAGTGTAAAGTCTTCCAAGATTGGTTTAAGATACTTTAAACTGACTCCACTGACTTTGTACTGAAACAGCCTAGGAGTTTTCATATGAGAACTCTGCTTCTTCTGGGGCTGTAAACTTCAGCTAAAATGTGACAGAACATTGCTGGGGGGCAGTAATAGTTTAAACCCGTCTCACTTAGATATATTAAAGTATGCTAAAATGTGCCTTCATGGAACTTCTTCACATAAAAGGTGAAGCTAACTCAGACAAGATTGCAATTGATGGTTTTATTTCTATGTATACATAACACAGCAAACAATATTTGTCTCAATAACAGAAGATTTGGGGGCTTTCTTCTCTCCCAAAGGTCAGGAAAATAAATTCTTGCAGAGTAGCAAAATAGTTTGCCCTTTCTCTTTTTAATTTAGCCATGGATTTTAGGCTCCATTTATTATATTATTATTTTATGCTTTTATCATTTTTTATTTTAAAATCAGCACTGAAAATTAGTGCTCTCCATGTCCATAAACCCCAGGAGTCAAACACAGTTTACTTTAATCAGTATGAAAAGGGAAAGTGAAGGAGGTGTTGATCTCTTCTCCCTGGTATCCAGTGACGGGACACATGGGAATGGTTCAATGCTGCATCAGGGAAGTTTCAAACTTGATGTTTTCCAAGAAGGTGGTCAAACACTGGAACAAGCCATCCCATGCCTGACACTAAGAAGCATTTGGACAATGTCATTAGCCATATTCTGTAACTTAAGATCAGCTCTGAAGTGGTCAGGCAGCTGGACTAGATGATTGTTGTAGGTCTCATCCAACTGTTCTGTTCTATTCTCAGAAGTTGAATCTAAAGGCGATATCTTCGGTATAACATGTATTATAACATATAACTAATATTGTGTCACTGAAAGAAGTTATATCACGATGAAGTATATCAGTGCCATTTATAAGAATTCCCTATTCAATATTTCAAACAATTAAGTAATGTATTTTGACTCAATGTTTTGATCTGCATGATAACATCTGGTCTTGTATACTGCTTTCTTACTATATAAAAAATTGTGTTGCAAATACTGTTTTCCATAACTGTCTAAGCACCTATTCATAAAATAGGTAAGGATAATTTTTTACATGTCCTTAGGAAATGACATAACAGTGACTTTACCAGCTATACATTCACATTGTAAATATTCTATTAGTATTCCACAACATAACAGGAAATGCATGTGTTTTTGCCTTATTTTTTAGCATTGCTATCTGCTTATCATCACTAAGTCTGGACCACAAAAAGTATTTTCCAGACTCTTTTTCCCTTTCATTATTCTTTTTTATACTATGGATATTTTGACTCAATATTTATTCAATGAGTTGGGGAGTATTATTTGACTGCCTTCCTTTTTGGATGAATGGTCTTCCAAGGAGTAACAGGTGTCAAGTCTCCCAGGATGGTCTTGATCACCAGAATGTCATCAAAATAATTTTTAATGAAAAGTGCATGGTAAAAAGCCTAATTAAGAGTCTGTTGAAATATGAACATGAAATAAAACACACCATTGTTTTAATTAGAAACCAAGTTAACATCTTCCAGCTGCCTTTTTTTTTTTTTTAATTTAAAACATTTTATGGTTAAAACTCCTATTCTAGTTGGATTTTAAACAGTGTAGATCTGTTTCCCTCATGGCTGTGCTTATGATGTGGATTTCTTATTGAAGGAAAACTCCAATACTTATCCCATTGTTCTTAGCTACCTCTTTTAAACCACCATATGCTGGGAGTTAACGAAGGACACAAATATATGTGGAGGTTTCATTGAAGGCAAGGGAGTGCTTCATATTTTTCAATACACAGCAAGAAACGTTGAATACTTTGCATAAAATTACAAGGATGCAATGTCACAAAAAAAAAAAAATGGAAAGAAAAGCTATCTGTGAGGTTTTCTATGTTGTAGAAGAAAAATACCTGGTTTATATGTTTCTAAGGATTCATGATCTTAAGATGCTTTAAAGTAGCATTCCTGTAAAATACAGGACTCAATACTTTATTGTCTTATTTCCAGTTTTGCATTGATAGAACATGATTACCAAAAATCAGACTAGTTTAACATCCACCAAAACTGGAGAAAGACTGAATTCTAATTTAGACCTACCTAATGACATAGGAAGTCTCGTGACACATTGTAATGGGAAGAAGCTTCTACGGGGATACAGTTTTGCTAGCAAAGGCATGTTTTTCACAATTACTTTCCATTACAAAAGCAACTGCACTGAGACTTGCGCAGTTTTGCCTGTTCAACTACATCTTGAGTAGAGGCCTCTGCTGAGTCAGCTCTGAAGTTAGGGAAGACCCTTAAACATACTCCTGACTGATTTGTCCATATCAGCAGAAATATTTAGTAAACTTGCAAGTCCCCCAAGCAGTTCAGTCAGCTTCAAAAAGATCCTGACAAAGCTTCATACACAGAAGAGTAATTCATTGTGTGCAATCTGCAATGTGTTTTCTAAATGAACATGAATGGTAGAATGTGTGGGCAGCGGTGCAGCATGGCCCTTGTTAGCACAGCATGCCCTTCGCTATCAATAGTTGCAGTTACTCTATCAGATTAGTTGAAAAGCAGTTTTGCAGCATTACCTTTCTTTTTTTTTTTCTTATTTGTCTTGTTCTCCATGAGCCTCTCTTTTTTTTAAAGTAAGATTTGAAATCTGGGCTAATAGCAACCTATTGAAGAACCAATCTGTTCTTTTGTGATTCTCTGAAAACTTCAGGAGATAACAAAACCTATCTGCTTCTGGACCAAATTTAAAAAATAGGTAGAATCTAACATGGGTAAAGATGTGAGTCTTTATAAGGAATCTGCATCCTTTCTGTGGATTTCAGCTCAGTTTTATCAACATTTTATTAAAAAAACAACAACAAAACCCCAAAAAAACAACAAAAAACCAAACCACCTTGTTTTCCCAGATTTTTTAACTTGGGTTTCAGAAATAAGATTTTATATTTCTACTGTTATTCAAAGAGCTGTGTCCAGGATATTTTCTGGACAAAGTTCCTTTGAAAAAGCCTATTCCTCATAAAAAAAAATAAAATTACTAGGTGGTTCAGAAATAACATATATTTGAATCCCCAGAAATGCAAACCAGCATTAGATTTGGTGTGTAAAATGACTGAGAGCAAGGGTTTGGGCATCTATTATTTTTATGTTTGGATTTGCACCACATATTTGTTTTAAACAAAAGTAGGGAGCTTTCTTCTTGTCCTTATTCCCTCTGTAGCTTTGTCTGCATCATCTTTTCCTACATTTTCGAAGTTACATATCAGTTCTAAAGGTACTAGAATCAGTTTATAGCCTTGTTCTTGCCCTGCTCTGTATTTCTTTATGGGGTATTTAGTTCTGCTTTCTCACCTTTACTTGATTAAAAGTGAAAGAAGAGCATGATTAGTACCAGGATAAAGCATGGACAGACAGTGCTGTATAGTGCACTAGGGTACAACTGCAGGAGTAATCCAGCCAGTGTTAGGAAAGAATTTCAAAGAAATTATTCCTCCAATGCACTAGTTTGTGGTGCTAAAAGAAACTTCCACTGCCATATACCCTATACCTGATGAGATGCAAATATGTTGTCTGATGCATTTCTATATATCTGAAGAAGTGTAATTGGGAACTGCTGCTCCCACTTGTCCAGAGTGAGATAGTATAGAGTCACATAATTATTTGGATTAGAAAGGACCTTTAAAGATCATTTAGTACAAACCTCCTGCCATGGGCAGAGCTATCTTTCACGGCTTGTTCAAAACCCTATCCAACCTGACCTTGAACCCTTCTAATATAGCCCATGCTACTAGAAAAGTTTGGGCACCATGGTTTATAACTGGTATGGAAATAAATTACGTTTAGGAAGCATATGATAGTTTTTTCTGTGACCATAGCTGCATCTTACAGACATATATAACACTAATTAGGCTAATAATAATTGTCTTGAACTCATCTGCTCTGATCTGTGTGACTGAAAAACACATAGCACTTCCAAACCACTGGTTTGCATCAGAGTTAATATTTTATTTAAATAAATCCATATTTAAATAAATTGAGCTCAGTTTCTTTCAGTGCTTAACATCTTGTAACTGAGAGGACATTTAACTTTGTTCATATAAAGCAAGAGACTCTTGATCTGTACTAATACCATGAAATGGAGACAAATGTTTTCAATCAAAATGACAAGATGACAGAAGCTGAGAAAAGTGGCAGTCTGTATTTTCCCACACAAATCCAACACAGGCCATGGATAATAATAGATGGTCTGTTTTAAGATCATCATTCTAGTATTGAAAAATTATATATTATGTATGGGTTAAATAAAGCACTTCAGATAAATAATCTGTTTGAAACCCAGAATTTTAAGATTATTTTTTTTTTTTTTTTTTTTAACAAGAGATAAAGCAACATGTCCCCAGTGCTGCTAGGCATGAAAAGAGGCTTCCTCTAAAACCATGTAGGTGGGTTGATGTATTTCCAGTTTGTAAAATATGCTACTTTTGGCCAAAAAATAAAAGAGCAGTGTATTCAGTTTGCAATGGCCTCAGAATGAGTGTAAGATTTCTCTTAGAAATTAATAATTTTGATATGCACAATGTTTCTATGTGTTATGTTCTTCTATACATTTGTGTTTGAAATGTCAACCAACAGGGATGGTTTTTCTGACAGTTCACTGTTCCTGTGCATGTAGGGCACTGATTTTATTCCTAGGGTGACCTCTTGTGGTATCAAGGCCACTGTTTATTCATGGATTGAATGTATTGTCTTTCTATTTCAAAGAAAAAAAAAAAGAAATGTTTTGTGTATTTTTGAAATTCTGAGACTGACAGAGTGCAGGTAAGATTGTGCTTTTTAAAAAAGCTGATGATTTTCAGTATTGCAAAGACAAAGATATCAGGTGCAAAAAAACTGGCTAAAAATGCAGAAACCAGTGCCTCAAGAGTTTTACTCAAAGATACTTTTTAATTTGCTTTGTGCAATTATTGTAATGTGAAGTGATTTCACAAATACTTATCATTTCTTAAGAAAATGTTTGAATACTGATGGACAAATAATTTTGAAAACATATGTAAGTAGTTACATAGTACATTATAAGTAGATCAGAGAATTTTTATAGCTTCTTTTAACTGCAGTGTATTTAAGTCATTGTAATTATTCCAGTTTTGTCTTGGAGGAAAAAAAAAGCATAGACTTTATCCTGTGATAACTGTGAAGTTACACAACACAACAAACTTGCTCTTTTGGTTTTACATACTATTTTGTGCTTCGAGTCAGCACAACATACAGCTAAAACTCTGAGATCTTGAAGAGCTTTTACATGTACCAAGTTCTTCATAAAGATTATCACAATCAGTAAAAAGAACCACAGATGCAAAGCAGCATCTAGACAATCAGCAAGTATTCCTTTGCTGCAGTACTTGAGGTTTCTTCTTAGGTAACATGTTTGAGGTTTTTCCCAGTAGTATATAGAAGTTAAATTTAAAACCATAGGTTTATGTTCTTATAAGAAGACACCTCTTACATCTGTCCCTTAAGGCCTCAAGCCCACACACACCTCCTTCACATAGTTTCTCTTCAGTATTTCTAGGGTGTTTTTTAGTTTTATTTGGTGGTGTGGTTTTTTTCAGTTACTCTAGTGGGTTTTACAAGGTGCAATGCTAAATTCTAGAAGCAGACATAAGTTTCCCCTTTCATTGTGTCTTCAAGAAAGAGAGCACTGCAGATTTACTGGAAATCTTTGCAAATATGTTCTCCTGAACTGTCAGATAAAATTCTGAGATTACTTGTGTGTTCCTATTAAGCTTCACATCTGAATCACTCAACTTTGGCTTATCAGATCTCAAAAAAGAGCAAAGACATATTTGGATCAAGGGATATTTTTATTAGGAGTCATGAACTTGTAGCTTAGTTATCCAGTTCTCAGTTTTATTGACATTGACTTCATCATTTTACTGTTGCTAGAACAGCTTGCAATCTCTGTAAGCTTTCTTGAACGAAGTATTGTGAAATACTGAGAAGTTCAGTGTGAATTGTATTCACTTTTTCTGGTGACTAGCAAGTAAACAAGACAATCTGGAGAGGAAGCTCTCAGTTCTCTAATTTGGTCTACTAAAATGAAGATACTAAGGAAAAGGTACAAAGAGGATAGCTATACATCGAAAGAGGTCATCAGAGACATTTGCAGAATGTCTATCCTTGTGTCACGACATGTCTGGAAAACCTAGTTTGATTCATTTTTCATCCAACTTTGAACAGTAAGTTGGACCATGAACCCTTCCTTCCAACCAGAAGGTAATTCTAGGACAGAACTTGAGATGGATTGAGCAAAAAATATATTTTGGTTTATGCACAGAGACTACTAATTCTAGGTCTAAGATTCCCTGTTTTAGCAATATAGCAATATCACTATACCTCAGAATAGCCCCCCTTTATTGGATCTAAAAAACTGGTGGGATAACTAAGAGTACCATGCAGCTTAAGATGCTGCAAACTTCTTTCTTCTAGCCATGTTCAGTTGTTGTGTTAGGCAGCTTGACTAGTTCTGCATTCAAAGTTTCCTCTGTGAGAGCTCTTAGTAATAAACAAAAGTTCTGTTTTCTAATTAATTGTAAACAAATTGAGCCCATTCACATCTGTATTTCTTTTGATGTTTTCAAGGTCTGACATAGACTAGCAATTTCCATCTGATCATATAAAGCATAGGACAAAGAGTGAATGAGAAATAGCATGGATAATGTGAAATCCAATGTTTCAGAGCAAGCTGAAAAACCAGTGAAAAACTTCTTTCATTTTACATTTTGCTGAAATTTCTAAAATAAATTAATTTACTGCTTCTTTACTTAAAAAATTTTGCATGTTTAAGGTCAAAGAAAATAATGAGTTGGAACAAGTGTTACTGATAATGTCTTAAAAATGTGCAAAGGTTAGATATACTTCTCCAGATAATAATCTTGTGGATATGTTGTAATTGTTTCTGTATATGTCAGGATAGTCTCTTCTAAGTGTACACTGCAGCATGATTCAGCCAGCAGCTACCAGAAAATAGAACTCAATGTCCTTTCCTTCATAGGTCATAGGAGAGAGCTGTCCAAGTTATGAGAAATGCACAGAATTACACAGAATTACACAGAATTACACAGAATTAGAATTAGACAGAATTACACAGAATTAGAATTACACAGAATTACACAGAATTATTGTTGAGGCTGGAATAGACCTCTGAGAACATCAAGTCCAGCCTAACACCACAACACCCAGCTAGACCATGTCACTAAGTGCCACATCCAATCTTTCCTTAAACATCACTAGGGATAGCGACTCCACCACCTCCCTGGGCAGGTCATTCCAGTGTCTAATGACCCTTTCTGTAAGGAAGTGCTTCCTCATATCTAACCTAAACCTCCCCTGGTGCAGATTAAGGCCATGGCCTCTCATTCTGTCACTGGTTACCTGGGAGAAGAGTCCAGCCCCCACCTGCCTAACAACTACCTTTCAGTAGTTGTAGAGAGTGATGAGGTCTCCACTGAGTCTCCTTCAGGCTGAACAGCCCCAGCTCCTTCGGCCTCTCCTCATAAGCCTTTCCCTCCAGTCCCTTCACCAGTCTTGTCACTCTCCTCTGGACCCGCTCCAGCACCACAATTTCCTTCTTGAAGTGCAGGGTCCAGAACTGCACACAGTATTTGAGGTGAGGCCTCACCAGTGCCAGATACAGGGGGTTTCACATCCCTAGTCCTGCTGGCCACACTATTCCTGATACAAGCCAAGATCCCATTGGCCTTCTATGCCATCTGGACACACTGCTGACTCATCTTCAGCTGGTTGTCAACCAGTATGCCCAAGCCCCTCTCAACTGGGCCACTCTCCAGCCACTCATGCCCCAGTCCGTAGTGCTACAGGGGGTTATTGTGGCCAAAGTCTAGGACCCGGCACTTAGCCGTGTTGAACTTCATCCCTTTGGTCTCATACCATCGACCCAGCCTGTCCACGTCCCTCTGCCCTCCAGAAGGTCAACAGTCTGCCCCAATATAGTGTCATATGTGAATTTACTAAGTGTGGACTCGATCCCCTCATCCAGATCATCAATAAAGATGTTGAATAAAACCGGGCCCAGTACTGTACCCTGTAGTACACCACTAGTCACCGGACACCAACTGGATGTGGCACCATTCACAACCACTTTCTGTGCCCTGTCACCCAGACAGTTTTTAACCCATTGAAGGGTGCACCTGTCTAGGCCACATGCTATCAGCTTCTCCAGGAGGATGCTGTGGGGGACTGTGTCAAAGGCTTCGCTGAGGTCTAGGTAGACCACATTCACAGCCTTCTCCTCATCTCTCCAGCCAGTCACCCAGTCATGGAATGAGATCAGATTTGTTAGGCAGGACCTTCCCTTCCTAAACCCATGTTGACTGGGCCTGACCCCCTGGTTGTCTTGTATGTGCTGCTCAGTGGCACTCAGGATGATCTGTTCCATAACCTTGCCAGGCACTGAGGTCAGGCTGACAGACCTATCGTTCTCTGAATCATCTTTCCGGCCCTTTTTGTGGATGGGTGTCACATTGGCCAACCTCCAGTCATCTGGGACTTCCCCAGTTAGCCAGGACTGGTGATAAATCAGTCTTGAAAAGAGAAGACTTCGGGGGGACCTAATAGCTGCCTTCCAAAACCTGAGGGGAACCTACGGGAAGGCTAGGGAGGGACTTTATACAAGAGCTTTGACTGATAGGACAAGGGGAAATGTTTAAGACTAGCGTAGGTTAATATGGCCCAGGGGAGGAATAAGAAAGAAGAAGGGGAGAATTACTTGTAAGCTGATCCTTAATAACAATGGATAGGTAGTTTTGCTAAAAAAAAAACACAACAAAAAAAAACCCCAAAAAAGCGTATGTTCCAGTTTGAAAGCACTAAAGCCCAATTTTGCCAAAAGCTGAAAAGCTGATAAATAAAGCAGTAAAAATATTATCTGCATACTGAAGTAAATGCTAAATTTGGTTACTTCAAGTCACTATAAATTTAAGCAGATAAACAAAAGGCTATACAGTAAAAAAATTAAAATCTTTGACTGCAGGAGTACAGCTGGAGTGCAGGGCACAATGTTATTTGAGGCACAGGACAATAAATCCCTAGGAGTTTGACTTCTAGGATACACTCAGGTCAAGAAATATATGAGCACCCCAGAGAGTATAAAGTTCAGGGTCACAGAGAGTTTCTTGCAAATTTTTCTGACTATAGACAAGAATCTGTCAGAGTGTTTCAAATTGTTGCCAGCTTGAAGTAAACTATGGTGATAACACTTGGCATCTCATGCTAGAAATAGTGCTTTTCATCCGTGCTGCTTTCAAATAGTGATCCAGTTAGCAGGTGCTATAGTTTCTTTCTGGTACTGTGTGACTTGATGATGTAGAATGTGTTCTAAAAGTTACTACTTCCTGTGCTTCAGAAGTGGCCCTTTCATTAGAATAAAGTATTTTAAAATTCCTCTTACAATCTTATTCAAAACAAAACAAAACAAAAACAAAAACAAACAAAAAACCCAACCAAACAAAAACCCTTTCTTATTTGAACTGTGTCAACTCATGCAGAGCTCACCTTCCTAAGTAGGCAGCTGGTATCAATTGAATCCTGTGCCTCACTTCACCAAATGTGTTGGATTTGAAGGTGAAATAAAAACAGGAATTCTGGAGATGTAAATGTAAAAGTTGTTAGCTGTTTCACTGCCCGGTGTATCACTTTCAAAGTCTCTTCTTTACATCATGTGACTCAGTACTCTTAGCACATTAAAAGACTTTACACATAGGATTCCTGTGTTTTACCACTTGGCTGTATCTGCAGTTACACTAAAGTAAAGGAACTAATAATACTCATTGCTGATTTCTGCTAATGTGACTATGTTGTATAGAATTGGATGGAGGTATGCCAACATTGACCCCCCTAGTATACACAGAGGCAATGTTTTCCTAAATATGCATGTCAGATATCCCCTGAGCCCTGAAACCTGGGTCTGCATTATCCAGGATCAAATTGCACCAACTGCATTTTTTCCGCAGAAGTCACTGGGGCAGTAAAAGTGCATGTGATACTGGACATCAGCTGTACGGCTCATCCAGCTGATGCACTAAAAACACAGAGCTAGACATTACAACAACAGTCAATGAATGAATTAAAAGCTAACCCTGAGTGAACAAAGCAGATTCCACTTTGTGTTCTGTGCAGTTACAGAAATCATACCTGATAGTTAATATTTCAGCAGTAGCACCTCTGCACTTGTTATTGTATTGCAAATTTTTTAATGTGTATGGCCAAAAGTTGCTCTCATGAATTTTCAGTTTTTCTTAATTTACATGTACTTTGAATATATGTGGTTAATACATAAAATTATTTTATGCTTTAATAAACATTTTCTGTTTCTGCATGGGCAGGCAGATATATACAATAAAAGGAAACTCTATAGAGGAACAAAAACCTGTAGCAAAAAGAAAGTCTTTTTCTTTAGGTATCTCTCTTAAATTTGTGAGTCAATATTCTGCTTTCCATGTTTTGCTTGTCTGTTGACTCAGTTGTCCCTCATGCTATTTTAAAAAAAATTGAGCCTGCCTCTTGAAGAATGCTAACATTAGACACGAGATACAGTGAGACAGTAACCTCTGCCTTGGCTTATTTGCTTCAGCTGTAGCTGAAATTTCCTGGGGTGGTCTCTTGGGACACACTAACTCCCTAAATCACTTCAGTTTGTTCCACAAATGCACATTTCTCTTAAGCCTGGATGCTGTGTATTCCTGAAGGTCAGAACAAGTGTGAAGCCTCGGAAGCTCTGCAGTGAGCAGCTCCCCAGAAGTTCCCAGTGTAGCTCTCTGCTTTCCCACATTATGTCTTCTCCTGAGAATGAAATCTGACAAATCAGAAAATCAGTCCCCTGTAAACATTGAAAGGTTTACAGCTTGACTTAAAGGTTCTGTCATGATTATGTCACTCTTATTATCCACTGTGTTCAGGTATAACTTGTTATGTAATGCCATTTGTAGCATCTCCTCTGCCATTATGTTTGTACCACCTAGTTTGTGCATTCACTTTAACATTCCAGTTTGTTTTTTAATCTTTGATGGTACCCTTTCCACCACAGATGCCTTTGTTGTATCCTTTTGTAATCTGCACATTTAGCACAGCAGGAAATTGGAATTGTGCATGGGTTTTGTCCATCCTGGCTATCTGTACTGACATGCTTGACCTAAGTAAATGAAATAAAATACTTTTCAGCTTCATCTGTATTAAGCAACAGGGTGCTACAAAAAAAGATTAATGGTTTCAGCTGATGTGCTGACAGGTGGAGAGGGGCTGTTAATGGTCTCTTTTTCCAGAAAGAATTCTTCTCCTTGAAGTGAGGGTGCACTCCTCAGGACTGGTTGATGCAGAATTTGTTTTTGGCAGAAATAATAGTTAGGATGGAAACTTGCATGCATTTTACAGCAAATTGGAAACTGTTGTAATACTAGTAGGTAACTTTACATTTCCTTTCACTGCTGAACATGTAATCCATGATGGAAAGACTGCTTTGCCATCTCTCAAAATAAGCATATTGTGTATTTCTTGCTAACTATCTCTATTATAGGATACAGAAACCGAAGCTACTTTCTGAGGTTAACTTAGACTACTTTTTAGGTATTTCCTCAGTTCTCCTTTACCTTGAAACATTTCTCACATAGTTTCAGGACATTTTCCTTACCAAAGTTATATTATCATTCAGGATGTATCTTTTACTCTTCTTTCTGTTACTCTATTTCTATGCATAAGCACAGCTACTGTTGTATTTTCTTTTAACAACAACATTACTGTTCTGGTCTTTGTAGCCAGGTTTCGTGCATCTGTTACGGTTTTATGCCAGAGATGAACTTTTAAAATGGACTGTCAAACTTTTTTTCTTTTTTTTTAATATCTAAAGTTAATTTTCCAATCTTTATTGAAAAGAAAAAAAAAAAAAAGAAACCTAATTAAAATCACAAGTTATTTAATATCTCTTATACTAAGAGCTGAATAAGGAATTTGAACAAACATTTCCAGAAGACAAAAATGGTAAATGACACCCATTTCATTACTTATTTCTTTAAAAAATAGTTTTTATTAAAATTAAATGTTGCTTCTTTTGACATTATATGGTCATTGCTTATATTCATAATTTGTCCTATAGCTGTTTCCAATCCTTCTGAAGAGCTAAATACATTTGATCCAGTAGAAGAGGGACTTCGAGCACAAATTGAAAAAGAAAAAAAAAGGTATTATTTCTGTCTCAAACTTCTGCCATCCTTCAGAAGATAAATTATACTGATAGTATATTCCAATTACAGTTCTGCACACAAAGCTACCCTCAGGGTTTTCTCTGACATTTTTAAAATGTCAGCTTTGAGGTTCACTGATATTTTTAAATGTGTGTATATGCTGTTGGCTTGTATATAGGATGTCACAGTACATGACTGGGAAAAATTTATGCTTGGGCTAATGGCTAAAAAAAATTAAAAATATCTTAATGTCCTCCCTGAGGATTAATGTTATAAACTTGTTGTTTGAATCCAAATGTATTATGAACTTTTTTGGTTAATTCAGAAATGACCCGCCTTTCTTGAGCTAAGAAAAACCTTTAGGCTATACAGGATTGACTAAGAGTAAATAATATGCAGAATACACATTGATTAACCAATCCTTGCTCTAATGTTGCTGTATCCAAGAGAGTAAAAGAAAACTGATCAGGGATATCAGTTCTAAGTAGTTTGCTAGCATTTATACTATGTGCAATCTTGAAGAAACTTCTGGCTTTTTCATGCTACTGGTGAATCTCCAACTGTGTATTAACCAAGAGGAATCATTAATGAACCTTCTATCTGAAAAGATAATCAGCCTCAGCTTCTGTCCAAATCCAGGCTCTGGTGACCAATTGTTTATTAATGGTGACATACTGAGAAATGAAAAGAAATAACTTACATATTTGATTGAACTTGTATTTTGATTAATCAATATTGATGCCACTTGAGTTTCACTATTATATTTAGTGACATAAAAGCTTTGTGGGATAAGTTTCTTGTACTTACTGTCCAAGGAAGCTCTTACAAAATATGAGATGTCTCTTCCTACTACCATGCTGTCTGGCCCCTGCATCTCTGATTATTATATATTCGTTTGTAGTTTAAATCTGCAATTGTTCTAGATACAATAAGGTTTTGTTCAGATATGTGTTGGAATATTTGTAACACATTTTCTTCTTCTCATGTTAGTGACAAAACAAAGTTCAATCACTTGAAAACGTTGAAGGTAGAGATTTCGTATCTGCAGCTTCTTATGAAAAAAGTCAGTATGAAGCTGCAAAAAGACTTTGAACTCTGGTGGTCTGAAAAGACAATGAATCTACAGGTATTAAATCACTTCCTATTTCTTCTATTTTCATGTAAATGTAACATCTTTGATCATTTCCTAAAGAAGTAATTAAGTGACTAGGTAGAAAGAAGTATAAAAAATGGGATTTGGGGCCTGATTCCCCTGTGCTTATGCCAATGTAAATCAGACAAAGCTAATGTGAATTATGCTTCTATGAAGCTAATACAAATGAAGCAAAACCCTTGCCTTCTGCTCTATTTTCTTGCTTGACATTTCCCCGAATAACTTAATTGAAAGACAAGAATGATTCCAAAAATGCCAAAAACTCTGAAGGAACATAAAACAGAGATAGGAGATTGGGAAAAAATAAAGTAATATTTTTACTTCTAGTAAAACTATGATTTCATCAAGTTTATGATGTGTATATTAGAAGATGGCAGTCATTGCTGTAATATAGAAACATGTCAGCAGACATAATTGTTTTTTAGCTTCCTTTGTTTTCAAAGACTCCAATAACTTTTCTGTTTTCCCAGGCTCTTAGCACAGAGCCTCTGTCCCCTCACTCTGAGGGGATGAGGCCCACCATTGTCATCACTGCCTGTTTAAGAACCCAGTAGAAACAGAGTGCTCTAATTTAATGACTGGTGTAAAAACAGAGATGTCTTTTTAAACAGTGTATTAGAAGTTCATAACAGTCAGTCTGAAAATTACACAGTTTGACAAGACAGTACAAGAGGGTCCAGAGGAAGATAAACTGAAACAACAACATAGCTTTCTCATGCTCCCCTTTGGACACTTGTTTAATGTCTTCCAAGTAGTGACATAGCATCTCACACCAAAGCACTGCTATCAAATGCACATCAGCCTAATGAAAAAGAGTGCTGAGTGCAGTCCATCCCATATCATTTATTCTTAACTGGAAGAAAGGATGTATTCCTTGGGGAAAAGTTGTTATAAACAAAGAAGTGTTTAGTGAGCATTTTTCTTAACTCTTATGAGTGTAAATTTAAGCTGTATTTTTAAGAAAACAGCCTAAAGTGCACATGGAACTTAACATGAGGAACTTGGTTATCCCTAAAATGCCACTTAACTAGCTCAACTTCAAAGTTATCATTGCAAAATACTTTTCAGGTTAAAATTTGTAACCATATTAGTGGTAAAGAGGATAATGTTTTAGTGAGCTTTCAGTCTAAACATTTAGGCTTTTCAAAGAACTGCAAGTAATACTCTTAAATCCACTGGAGCACATTTTTCTCTGTCCCTTAACAGATGAGGTCTAGGATTCATCATCTCATGATTCATCAGCAGATTAGAAAACTGGAAAAAAAAATTGGGATTGATTTTGTAGATCTTGACCTATCTATACAACCTAGCTCCCTAAGAAACTCAAATCAGTGAACACAGACTGTTAAATATTAAAAAGAAAATGTTACTTGATCTTAAAAATACTTGAACCAATCCTAAACACTTTTCTCTTTGTTCAGAAGTGTTTGTCTGAAGTTAAGAAAATACCGTTGACACTGTGTTTTCTGAATGAGTCATTACCTACCTTGTTATTGCTGAAACCTGTAGGCCAATATTAAGCACTCTAAAAAAATCCTAGCCTACTTAATTTTGTTTTTCAATCTAAACCCAACAGGAAAAGCCAGAGATGTTTAGCTCACCAAATACCACAACTGTTTATCCCCAGTTTGTCAAATCCTCAGATCTGTCAGCTAATGGGTAAGTTGGTCATTTTTTCTTCCTTCCCTCCTTGTAAGAAAGTGCAGGTTTAGTAGAAATGCAGTTCACCAGAATGCTTTTTCAAATATCACACACAAACACCACATTTCCAATTACAAGAATAATTACTCTGCAGAAAAATATTTTTTATCATTCAGTTGTTTTGCAATCATATTGAAGTTAGCTTACTGTAACTCAGTTCTTTTAACTTGTTGGTTTTGGGACCCCAGAAACCTGATAGTAGGGACCCCATGACAGATAGTTAAGAAAAGTAA
>VYZU01025646.1:918-18501 GCA_013401355.1 Ceyx cyanopectus | reverse complement strand
TAGAATGGTTAGGGCTGGAAGGGGCCTCCAAAGGTCTAGTGCAGCCCCCCTGCATTGAGCAGGAATACCCTCAACTAGACCAGGCTGCTCAGAGCCTTGAATGAAAATGATTATTGCTGAAAGGCAAAGTTTTGCTGAAGCATTTCAGCTGTAGTGTCTCAAGGTTGCTTTTATGTTTTTAGCAATAACTTTCCCCTTTAGCAAATCATAAGTGAAAGTAAAGCAATTTTTCAAGAAGCTGTGTTGAAACATGACTTCAGCCCCTTAGCCATGTATTAAAGACAAGGTTACTGGCAATGTTTTCTTCAGTTGGTAGAAGAATATGTGGTTTCAAACTTTGCAGGTACAATTCCTTTTCAAAATGTTAGTTTCATTATTTACAAAGTAGTTTTTAAAAACTACTAACTGAAAACTACTGATAATCTCTACTTCTGCAAGTTGGAAGAGGAAGGGCAGATTTTCTTCTTCCCATATCTTAACATGCCTATCTATCCATCAGCAGCTGCTAGTAAACCTGTCTTTTTTTTTTATCATGATGTAATACATACACAAAGACTGTCTTTAAAAATAATCCCATTTGTTTAGAAGACAAGCAGTAAAGACATTAGACGTCGTTGTAATATTCCTAATTTATGTTCCAAGACTTAACCCTGGTAGGCAACTCAACACCACACAACCACCTTCTTATTGCCTGTGCAGTGGGATGGGAACAGAATCAGAAGTGTAAAATTGATGAAAACAGTGTGATGCTATAAATACAGTTTATAAAACTGCAAAGCAAAATAGGAATTATTTCACGACTTCCCATTGGCAGGCGTATTCAACTATATCTCAGCACTAACATCTGATGTACATCTGTGCATTAACCTATCTGCTCTATTACATTATATTCAGTCTTGGTAATATGTTTAATGTAGACACCACATTCATTAACCTGTGATGGGGCACACCCCTTCCAATCATAACTCTACTTTCATGGAATAAATAGTTCAATGTTTCCCAGAATAGCTCCACTTCCTGCACTGAAACCATTCTGATGATAGGCTCTACAAGGACTCTGGTACTACAGCGCTTGAATACAAAACCAGTACACAATAAATGTCTTCTCCATTTCTCACCAGTACAAATGTGCTCTGTATGTGGGTATTCCTTCCTAAAATCCTAGCGTAGTTAGACTAATGCCCCATGAATCTCTTCAGTTTTATACCAATAGACAGGACAATTAGTAACTTCCACAGTAACAAAGAACAGATTAAAATGAATATCTAACATAAGCAAATGATTCTAGTTTCCCCTGCAGTGACAGGATCAGCCCATCCAGTTTCTTTCAGATCTTAATTCAGTGAGTTTTCCTTTCTAATTTCCAACTTTCTCTTTTTAAATTGTGTTACTGGCTTTCTTTGTGAAGGAGTGAAACTGCTATTTCTGGCAAAGTTTTGTTCTGCGGTATTTTTGTACCATTTGACAGCTCTGGCATCAGGTTACTTCAACAGCTATCAGAGAGCAACAAGTGTTGCTAAAAAGTGAATAATTCTTGATTTAAAATATACAAAGTACGATAAACATAGAATTGCATATTGGGAGTGATCTACCTGATGGATTCCCTTCTCTGAAAGGTAGCTGGTTTACGATTGCCTTTTTATTTTATAGACCTCACCTTAGGACGAATGAATGAACAATTTAATGTCATAGTCAAACTCCCACTCAAATTAAACTATCTTTGTCACACTAACTTTCAGATTGCATAGCTTACCATTACAAAACCCCTTTAGAATGGTTTTTGTGATAAAATCAATAACAAAGTAAATATACATGTATATTCTTGCCATGCCTGGCACATGCAGTGGGAGAGAGATCAGGTATTTCAGGTGTTGGTAAAAAAATGCAGGACCTTCCCCTGCCTCACAGGACACTGGAGTAAGTTCAGTTTAGGCAATTAAGCCAGTTACATTATTCACAATGACTGTGTGTTTTATAAAACCTTACAGTCTTGGTCCAATTGCTACTAGATGCGGTCTAAGAGCTAAGGAATTAATATGTATTAAGAGTGCTATTCTTTCAACAGAAGTGTTCTCTTTCTACAGAATAGGGAGGGTTCTGAAGATCAGAGTGGAAGAGCACTGACACTGGAAAACCTGTCTTATGCCTATTTCTGTGTGGTTTCTTCTGCAGAATTTCATTCTGTGACTTTAGCTTTTTCTTAAGCTGCCTATCTGGCACCTTTCACTTCACACATGAAATGTCACTACACTTCCTGAGATATGTTTGATTAATCTTCAGCAGTCCATTATTTTTGCTGTAAACAACATAAACGATATAAAAAGGTTAAGTGTAGTAGAAGAAAAAGTATTTCATCTAATAGCACTGTCAAATATTTATACCCAGATGAAAGATTACTTATTAAATTTCTTAAACACATTGAATTTGATAAAATATGGATTAGTGCACAGAAAAAAAAAATCAATATATGTATATACAAATTTTTAATCTAACTACTCCTTCAATGCCTGTCAGTATTCAAATGTCCAATCTGCTACAAAACGTGAAGAGAAAAAAAAATATTTAAATGACAATTTTCTCAAGACTTTTATTCCAGTGACATTCACAAAAGTGACTCTGTTGTTATTTTAAGAATGGAAGCTCTTGCAGGAGTGTGTCCACAAAATTGCAGCTAAGATGGTGAAGAGCAGCTAAGATGGTGAAGGGCAACTAAGATGATGAAGGGTCTAGAGAACATACGAGGAGAAGCTGAGAGAACTGGGGTTGTTTAGTCTGGAGAACAAGAGGCTCAGGAAAGACCTTATAAATCTCTACAACTATAGAAAAGGAGGTTGTAGTGAGGTGTCAGTCTCTCCTCCCAAGTAACTGACAGGGTGAGAGGAAATGGCCTCAAGTTGCACCAGGTGAGGTTTAGATTGTATATTAGGAAGTATTTCTTCACTGAAAGGATTGTCAAGGCCTGGAATAGGCTGCTCAGGGAAGTGGCTGAGCCACCACCCCTGAGGTATTTAAAAGATGTGTAGATATGGTGTTTAGTGGCATTGTTTAGCGGTGGACTTGGCAGTGTTAGGTTTATGGTTCGACTTAAGGATATTAAAGGTCCTTCCCAACCCAAATGATTATGTGATTCAGTTCTAGAAAATAATACCTTAATTGCCTCTTTGGATTATTGAGTTCTTTAAAAATCCTGTACACATTCTCTCCTGAACTTACATAAAAATCAGATTTTTTTCAATTTAATGAAAATTATCTATATGGAAGACCACATGGAAAATGTTGCCATGGAATAAACTGTTGTTTTCCTACTTATTCCAGATTCTATAGTTAGTATAAACTAGAAGAGAGTTTTTAAAGAAAAAAAATCCACAGATTTTTAAGTTAACAAACAAACAACAACAACAAAAAAAGAAATACCAAAACCAAAACCAACACACAAAACCAAAACAAAACAAAAGCTAAACAAACAAAAAAACCCCAACAGAAAACAAAAGAAACTCTTTGTTTTTTACCATATAAAACCCTAACTTTAGCTACCCCAGAGAAACTTATATCAATGGAGAAAATAATTTTTATTCCTCCTCAATTATCCAGATCTCTCTCCAACAGCAGATACATGAGGCTGATACAAAATTTTGTTTTTCAGCCATAAACAGACGGCATGTTCAGGCCCTGTTAATGGCCTTTCAAAGCACTGAGACAGATATCCAGCCATCTCCTTTCTGGCCTCTCATCTTTCCTTTCCAAGTATCCAAAATGTCTTTTCCAAAGCATTTTTCTTCTCCTATACTTCTGCTTGTGTCAGCCTTCTTCCTATCTTGTTTTATCTACATCTATCTGTCCCAGAAAAAGAGTCAGTCTGGTTCTTGTAACAGGAAATCATATTTAATAAACTTAGCAGAGTTCTTTGACAGTGTGAATGAGTGTGTGGTGTAGCAAAATCCAGTTAAGCCATTTTCCTTTTTCAAGACTATTATTAAATTTTAGTTGTCAAGGAGAAAACAGGATATTTTAATTTATTAATAACTAAATAAGAAGTAGGAAAGGAAGAAGTCAGTGCTGAAGATCTGACTTCAATAATATGCTGTTCAACACACTCATAAATAAGTAGGAAAAAATTATTATTAGCAATTTGGATTCTTAAATGAATCAATGTTATTTACAGTAATCCAGATTGAAGCCTATTAAGGAGTTACAGAAAGATCTCATTATATTAATTGATCAGAACACAAAAGATAGATGTTTTAGCTAAATTCTCTTTTGTTCTCTATGCATCTCTTTATTTTCCAAATTATTTCCTCTCATGATGCAGTTTGGAAAGTCTGATCCTCTTCCCTGCCAAGGCTGATGCTTTTTTTCCCTTCAAATAGAGTTCATTGAAATTAAGTTCTGTCCTTTTCCACCATTATTTTATTAATCATCTCCTCACTTCTTTCATTGCTGAAATAATATCCCATGTCCTATTTTTCCCTTTACAATCTCATCTCAGAGTGGGGGGGAGTACCGTATTTCATTATCTCTTTGTAAAGTACAACATAAATTGACAATGCTACAAGATCAATATTGAATAAACATGTCATACCATAAAATTAACAGTTCATACCATTGCCAAGGTTTTCATTTAGCAAAAAACCTAGACCCAGGTCCAGGTGGGCTCCACATTGTGAAATCACTCTGTTATTCACATCTTAATATAAATGCCCAGGATTTGTCTTTTGACACCCTCTACAGGAACTGATTTTGGCTTGTGCCTCTGTTCCAAATACAACAGTTGATGAACAAATGGCAGATTAATCTCCTCATGTGCTTCCATACCAGCAAGTCAGAAATTCTTAATCAATGATTGTGATTAAAAAAATTGAGATTAAGAATATAATGGTTAACATTCAGTGTGATTTTTTTTTGCTTTCACATACATCCATGCCACTAAACTTTGACATACCCCAAAGAAACTAGAATAGAACTGCTGTTGAAGTTGCTTATTAACTTATTTTATATTGTTATGTCAGAGAGCAGGGTGTCCTAAGAAACATGGCTCAAATCGTAGGTAGGCTGGACTGTGCCTTAGAGGGATCTGTCTGTCTCCTTTACCTGTGGAAGAAACCTCATGACAAGATTTCTAGCTCAGATTACTGCCTGAGTGGGTTGAAAGTGCTTGTGCCTATCTTGATGGCTCCCTGCTATCATAATAACATAAACACAGCATTTCACTAAATAGAAAATTTTGTTCTTATTCCTTTTATATTTCTACAATAATGCAGTTTTTGCAAAATGCAAAACAAACTAACAATTTTCATATACAGAAGGCCTTTTTTTTTTCCTGAAATCAATAAAATACATTCAGAACTTGCATGTTAACTGATTCCACTAGAAAATTATAGTTCTTGTATGAAGGAAAACAAGAACTTGCAGAGCTTCAGTAAGAATAACTTTAGATTATTTACAGAATCAGAATGCTTTACTCATTCCCTTTGCAATTCTGTAAAACTGTGCAACTCAAGGAATGACATTATGACAACAAAAAGATGAGATAAGGAAGAAAAAACATAACTGCTAAAAATGGCATGTAGTAAAATGCAGTAAATAAGTGAATATGTAATGTAAAAGCTAGATTATACTGGGGACATCCAGAGTTTTAAAGAAATTTGCTTTCTTGTTCAACATATTCCACATGATAGTTTTTTTACCACACTTGTACAGTTATAAACTGAATTTGGTTAAATTTTAACTTATGGATATGTACAACTGTATCTTGAGTATATCAGCATAGGAATATGTTCTGCAGGTGTACAGCTTCATATGAAAAATAACATATTCATATTAATCTACACAGATAGGATTTAAACTCTTTCTTTTTTTCTACACAATGGAAATGCTCTTAAAAGTATAAACAAAGATTAACAAAGAAAAAAGTTAGTTTTGGAAAAATGGAGAACTGCAGTGTTTTATGCGTAGTGTACTGTTACTGACATTTTCATTTACTTATGTAGAAAAAAAAAAAAAAAAGGACTGGAAAATAACCCCACTCTGGTAAATAATAATAATTTTGAATGTCATTAAGTACTAATAATTTTCCAAGTAACTATGATTACAATAGTACAGAAAAGTGTCATTGCCAAAAAGCTTACAAATTTAAATACAGATATAAACACTTCATAGAGAGCAGAATAGTAAAAGATAGTGACATGAACCTTTTCTACTAGGTGGGAGTGAAGGTAGTATTTCTTGACATACGTTAGTAGTCATCAAGTTTGCCATTAACAGTGAAGTGAAAAGGGAAATGATAGAAAGCAAGATCATAAGTTTAGACAGAAACATAATTGAGACAATATTTAGGATGAAATAATCTTAAATGTGACTAGCTAGTATTCTGATGAAGAAATTAAGTTTTCTAATGTGGGTGAAAAAAATGGCAAGTGCACAGAAGGGAAGTGTTGAAAAGCATAGACAAGAGTGCAGAGATAATTCAGGGAGGTTTTCAAATCACAAAATTTAACTAAAGAAAGAAAATAACCAAAATATAAGATTATTAAAATGATAAGAAACAAAAATGAAATGCAGAGAATATAATCTTAACTCATGGCAGTATTTTATTTAATTTTTAATTTATTTTCAAGGTGTTTTGATGATGGACACTTACATAGGAGAGATACCGAGTACTTACTAGGATACTGTAATTAATAGGATTTTACTGTAAGAAATAATTGAGTGCTATGACAAGATCAAAGTTTAAAAGTTAAAGATAAGAAAATGCAGTGTTTCAGAGTCTTTCTAATTTGAAGATAAACAGGAAGCCTGATGAACAGAAAATGAAGGCTGGAAGCTTTTGTTGCACCCAGATTATTTCTGACATCCCAGGGTTTGGTGACGTTTTCTGCAAACAAATCTTATCCTAAGAAAAAAATCTTTTGAAGGGGTCTTTTCTTATTAACTACCTCTATTGTTATTTCTTTCTGTGAACTCTTTCTTTTGTTTTGTATCTGGGATTAGGTTGGTGGTGGCAGTAAATTGCATACATGAGCAGTGATTATGATCAGGATACTTGCTGGTGTCTGACCAACATCCACCCATGTTGTGACTGCATTTTGAAATGAAGCCAGCATTCCTCATAACACTTTACTGCATGTATCAGTGAGATAAAAGGACTATTTAAAATTGACATAAATAAGGGTGGATGTTGCTCTCATCTCTTTTTCAAAAGACCGTCAAGAGACACGATATTCATCTGTCCCCTAAAAAGTCATCAGTGTTTGTTTTGGAATGCTGCATTCATGCTATACAATGGAAACACTGGTATGATGGAAGGTGGGATTTGTGAAATATTTAAATGTGGAAACAAAAAAAATCCTGTTAATTTACTGCAGTGTTTAGTGTTATGGAAAAAAAATAATATTTTACTTCCATGTATAGGTGTACAAATCACAGAATCACAGAATATTAGGGGCTGGAAGGGACCTAGAAGATCATATAGTCCAACCCCCCTGCCAGAGCAGGATCACCTACACCAAGTCACCCAGGAACAGATCCAGGCAGGTCTTAAGTGTCTCCAGAGCAGGAGACTTCACAATCTCCCCGAGCAGCCTGTTCCAGAGCTCTGTCACTCTCACTGTGAAAAAGTTCTTTCTTGTGTTGACCCTAAACCTCCTGTGCTCCAACTTGTGCTCCCATTGCCTCTTGTCCTGTCATTGGATGACATTGAGAAGAGTCTGGCTCCATCCTCTCTACACTCATCCTTAACAGATTGATATACATTGGTGAGGTCCCCCCTCAGTCTCCTCTTCTCCAGGCTAAAGGGCCCCAGCTCTCTCAGCCTCTCCTCATAAGGGAGATGCTCCACTCCCTTCAGCATCTTGGTAGCCCTGTGCTGGACTCTCTCCAGTAAATCTGTCTTTTCTGAATTGGGGTGTCCAAAACTGGACACAGTACTCGAGGTGGGGTCTTACCAGTGCAGAGTAGAGGGGGAGGAGAAACTGCTGGATACACTTCTTCTAATGCATCCCAGGATGCCATTGGCCGCCNAAAAAAAAAAAAAAAAAAAGGACTGGAAAATAACCCCACTCTGGTAAATAATAATAATTTTGAATGTCATTAAGTACTAATAATTTTCCAAGTAACTATGATTACAATAGTACAGAAAAGTGTCATTGCCAAAAAGCTTACAAATTTAAATACAGATATAAACACTTCATAGAGAGCAGAATAGTAAAAGATAGTGACATGAACCTTTTCTACTAGGTGGGAGTGAAGGTAGTATTTCTTGACATACGTTAGTAGTCATCAAGTTTGCCATTAACAGTGAAGTGAAAAGGGAAATGATAGAAAGCAAGATCATAAGTTTAGACAGAAACATAATTGAGACAATATTTAGGATGAAATAATCTTAAATGTGACTAGCTAGTATTCTGATGAAGAAATTAAGTTTTCTAATGTGGGTGAAAAAAATGGCAAGTGCACAGAAGGGAAGTGTTGAAAAGCATAGACAAGAGTGCAGAGATAATTCAGGGAGGTTTTCAAATCACAAAATTTAACTAAAGAAAGAAAATAACCAAAATATAAGATTATTAAAATGATAAGAAACAAAAATGAAATGCAGAGAATATAATCTTAACTCATGGCAGTATTTTATTTAATTTTTAATTTATTTTCAAGGTGTTTTGATGATGGACACTTACATAGGAGAGATACCGAGTACTTACTAGGATACTGTAATTAATAGGATTTTACTGTAAGAAATAATTGAGTGCTATGACAAGATCAAAGTTTAAAAGTTAAAGATAAGAAAATGCAGTGTTTCAGAGTCTTTCTAATTTGAAGATAAACAGGAAGCCTGATGAACAGAAAATGAAGGCTGGAAGCTTTTGTTGCACCCAGATTATTTCTGACATCCCAGGGTTTGGTGACGTTTTCTGCAAACAAATCTTATCCTAAGAAAAAAATCTTTTGAAGGGGTCTTTTCTTATTAACTACCTCTATTGTTATTTCTTTCTGTGAACTCTTTCTTTTGTTTTGTATCTGGGATTAGGTTGGTGGTGGCAGTAAATTGCATACATGAGCAGTGATTATGATCAGGATACTTGCTGGTGTCTGACCAACATCCACCCATGTTGTGACTGCATTTTGAAATGAAGCCAGCATTCCTCATAACACTTTACTGCATGTATCAGTGAGATAAAAGGACTATTTAAAATTGACATAAATAAGGGTGGATGTTGCTCTCATCTCTTTTTCAAAAGACCGTCAAGAGACACGATATTCATCTGTCCCCTAAAAAGTCATCAGTGTTTGTTTTGGAATGCTGCATTCATGCTATACAATGGAAACACTGGTATGATGGAAGGTGGGATTTGTGAAATATTTAAATGTGGAAACAAAAAAAATCCTGTTAATTTACTGCAGTGTTTAGTGTTATGGAAAAAAAATAATATTTTACTTCCATGTATAGGTGTACAAATCACAGAATCACAGAATATTAGGGGCTGGAAGGGACCTAGAAGATCATATAGTCCAACCCCCCTGCCAGAGCAGGATCACCTACACCAAGTCACCCAGGAACAGATCCAGGCAGGTCTTAAGTGTCTCCAGAGCAGGAGACTTCACAATCTCCCCGAGCAGCCTGTTCCAGAGCTCTGTCACTCTCACTGTGAAAAAGTTCTTTCTTGTGTTGACCCTAAACCTCCTGTGCTCCAACTTGTGCTCCCATTGCCTCTTGTCCTGTCATTGGATGACATTGAGAAGAGTCTGGCTCCATCCTCTCTACACTCATCCTTAACAGATTGATATACATTGGTGAGGTCCCCCCTCAGTCTCCTCTTCTCCAGGCTAAAGGGCCCCAGCTCTCTCAGCCTCTCCTCATAAGGGAGATGCTCCACTCCCTTCAGCATCTTGGTAGCCCTGTGCTGGACTCTCTCCAGTAAATCTGTCTTTTCTGAATTGGGGTGTCCAAAACTGGACACAGTACTCGAGGTGGGGTCTTACCAGTGCAGAGTAGAGGGGGAGGAGAANAGTTTGGTGTCATCAGCAAACTTGCTGAGGGTGCTCTCAACCCCCTCATCCAGGTCATTGATGAATATATTGAACAATATTGGACCCAGCACTGACCCTCGGGGGACTCCACTAGTCACAGGCCTCCAGCCAGACTCTGCTCCACTGACCACAACTCTCTGAGATCTGTCCTTTAGCCACTTCCCAATCCACCTTACTATACCATGACTCAATCCACAAATACATGTATATGTATATATATATGGATAAAAATAATAAAAGTCGGCTAAATAGCTTCAGAAGTTTGGAAGATTTTTCCTACCCAGAGATTTTTTTCATCAGTAGTAAGAAGACAAAGAATAAGAGAAATGGTCAAATTCTAGCACAAATCAAGCCTTTATCAAGGGGCGGGGATAGACCTCTGGTAAATTTCTGGGTCTAAGAACTTACCAGAAGGACTTATTATAGCCGTACAATAGATATGCCATATACATCTACATAATAGCTCTCTGCAAGAAACAAATGGGCTCATAAGAAATAATATCTTTTAAAAACAACAAAAATTAAAGATATGTGTGAAACAGGAACATAGAAATAGCAATAACAGTAAATTCTATATAGTTATCCCTAAAAGAAATATTAAACTTGTGTAGTAACTGCAGAAAATGTTAAGTCCTATAGAGTTATGGCTAGTTCATAAAAATACATTTCCACAGTTTCATTTGTGATTCTTGGAAGTGAATTAGCTACTTGATTGAGGGTTTGACTTTTTTTATCCTTAAGTTTATACTCCTTCTTTCTCTACATCATTTTCCTGTGAATTCCTTGTCTATTTCTAAAGAACAGCTGGAAAATGCAATCTGTGCTAATTCTTTACACTACTGCCACTGATTAAATGGTCATTATAATGCTCAGAAAAAACACTCCAGTAATGTAATGCTATTACCACAAGGAATCACAACAAGGGAACCACAATTTGAATGAAGGGGAATAATTCAGACTCTGAGTGTGTTTCGTTAAAGATTTTCATGAGAGGTAGACAGAACCTTAGTAGGTAAAAATTAATTATTCTGATTTTATGAAAGAAGAGCTTTTAGGAATGCTATGATCTGAGCAGTACAAGCCACAACTACGACAACAGCAGGGCTTTCAGGTTACAGCCAAACAACTTGGTATCACAGGCTGCATTCAGTAAGTAGACTTCTGAGGCAAAATGCACTAGCATTTTCTGGAACTGCTTTCCAAATGCATCTCTGAAAAAAAATTTATGGTCCTTGGGCAAGCAGTGGAAACAGATATGTGCTGTGAAAATACAGAGCATCATGAATTGCAACAATACGCCAAGCCAGGCAGATAGAGGGAAAAATTATCTTAGTGCAATTTCAGTGGAAAAAAGAGCCCTTTGGAGTCAATTATTACTCCCTCTCAGGTGAGCTACCAACTGGAAATATGTTGAAGGGAAAAGGTTAAATAAAATGGCGTGTGAAGTCAACCCAATAGTATGTGACTAGCAAATAAATATTTTTGTAGTATATTTCATACAAAGAACTGGAACAAGTTTTACAGTATATACCACCCTTTATGAGGAATCTGAACAAAAAAATCCAGGCGTTTGGGTTCTTTCCTTTAAATATTTATCCTGCAAATGAATTGTTATATTTCTTCTTCCAGTTATGTGGATGTAATTACTCCATGTTCTGAAAAAATGGGTTCTGAAGTGTAGTTCTCAAATCAAATGGAAGCCACTGCATTCAGAAGAATATGTAGTAAGAGAATGGGAAGTCAGTTTTGCTTGGGTCTTTCAAGGTATTTAAGTTTTATATATCCTACCTCTTAAATTAGTACAGCATGTAAGACCTCACACAATATGGGTAGGCAAGCAGTTGGTGCAACTAGATTTCCAGTTTACTGAGATTTTATAGTATCACCTGGAGTACACTTCTGCATACAAGCTGGCTTTGTTACAAAGAATCCAACAGTGCCTATTTCTCTTCTTGTTACTATGAATATATCAAATGTCACTGCAATTATTATTATAATTTTTAACACTACAGATATCAATGTCTATCTTCCTCTTTCAGTTAAGTTAGTACTGCATTAAATAAAACAAAATTACCTGTTTTGTCATAAGATTTGCCCTAAAGCGGATTCTTCCCCATTTTCTTGTCTTTGTCCTCCCTAGTGAAGCAGTGAATTCTAAATGGCCATCTGTCTGAATTGTTCTTGTATAGGTAGAGCTGATTTATTTACAAGACACATTTTGGCAAGCATCCTTAGATTTCACCTAGGGCTTCAGGAAAACTGGGAGCTGTTTCATAATTCACAACCATCAAGTGAAAGTACTTTTCATTGCTTTGTGTTGCCTGAACAGGGTATATAAAATATTTAGATGCTACAGTAGGGTTTTGAGAGACAGTTTTGTCACATCAGTTTTGGCACTTTCTGTTATACATGGTCACAGCAGACAGTCAACACTTAATCCTCAAATCTGTATTTTGAGAAAAGAGACCTGGAGGCAGATAATATAATCAGAAAACAAGTAGTAAAGCAAAATATTATGATTAAAAAGACCAGTGAAATTAATAATGATGACTTTTTACAGCTATCAAACCATCAATTGATTTTTTTTTAACAGTCTACTACTTTCTCTAGTAGTGGAGACAGATTACCAGAATGTGTGAGCATGATGCAAGCATGGAATCAAGAATATTTGATGCAAGATTAAATTCAGACTAAATTTTCAGTACCTGACAGAAAAATGAGCTCCATTATTTTAAGAGAGAGAAACATATATTAATAATTCTCCAAAGCTATGAAGGGTTATTTTGCACAGAATATTATAACATGATCTATTAGCCTTAACCTGGGGACAAGCATGGAGAGCACAATTCTTATAGGATGTTAAATGCAAAATGCAGTTGTGAAAGTCCCTGAATACTAAGGTGAGTCCCCCTGTTGCTCCTATGGGAAAGGGCATAAATTCATAGGAATGAGCAGAAGGTAAGCTGAGAGCCCAAAAAAGACATCTTGCTCCTTTGGGCAAGATGGTAATAACCAATGTTTCTAGGATGGGCTACTGCTGCTGTCACTGGATGATGTTTCAAACCATTCAGTCTTGTCTGGCATATACCCAGAGAAAGTCACTGACTCTGGTAGTTTNTGAAAAAAAATTTATGGTCCTTGGGCAAGCAGTGGAAACAGATATGTGCTGTGAAAATACAGAGCATCATGAATTGCAACAATACGCCAAGCCAGGCAGATAGAGGGAAAAATTATCTTAGTGCAATTTCAGTGGAAAAAAGAGCCCTTTGGAGTCAATTATTACTCCCTCTCAGGTGAGCTACCAACTGGAAATATGTTGAAGGGAAAAGGTTAAATAAAATGGCGTGTGAAGTCAACCCAATAGTATGTGACTAGCAAATAAATATTTTTGTAGTATATTTCATACAAAGAACTGGAACAAGTTTTACAGTATATACCACCCTTTATGAGGAATCTGAACAAAAAAATCCAGGCGTTTGGGTTCTTTCCTTTAAATATTTATCCTGCAAATGAATTGTTATATTTCTTCTTCCAGTTATGTGGATGTAATTACTCCATGTTCTGAAAAAATGGGTTCTGAAGTGTAGTTCTCAAATCAAATGGAAGCCACTGCATTCAGAAGAATATGTAGTAAGAGAATGGGAAGTCAGTTTTGCTTGGGTCTTTCAAGGTATTTAAGTTTTATATATCCTACCTCTTAAATTAGTACAGCATGTAAGACCTCACACAATATGGGTAGGCAAGCAGTTGGTGCAACTAGATTTCCAGTTTACTGAGATTTTATAGTATCACCTGGAGTACACTTCTGCATACAAGCTGGCTTTGTTACAAAGAATCCAACAGTGCCTATTTCTCTTCTTGTTACTATGAATATATCAAATGTCACTGCAATTATTATTATAATTTTTAACACTACAGATATCAATGTCTATCTTCCTCTTTCAGTTAAGTTAGTACTGCATTAAATAAAACAAAATTACCTGTTTTGTCATAAGATTTGCCCTAAAGCGGATTCTTCCCCATTTTCTTGTCTTTGTCCTCCCTAGTGAAGCAGTGAATTCTAAATGGCCATCTGTCTGAATTGTTCTTGTATAGGTAGAGCTGATTTATTTACAAGACACATTTTGGCAAGCATCCTTAGATTTCACCTAGGGCTTCAGGAAAACTGGGAGCTGTTTCATAATTCACAACCATCAAGTGAAAGTACTTTTCATTGCTTTGTGTTGCCTGAACAGGGTATATAAAATATTTAGATGCTACAGTAGGGTTTTGAGAGACAGTTTTGTCACATCAGTTTTGGCACTTTCTGTTATACATGGTCACAGCAGACAGTCAACACTTAATCCTCAAATCTGTATTTTGAGAAAAGAGACCTGGAGGCAGATAATATAATCAGAAAACAAGTAGTAAAGCAAAATATTATGATTAAAAAGACCAGTGAAATTAATAATGATGACTTTTTACAGCTATCAAACCATCAATTGATTTTTTTTTAACAGTCTACTACTTTCTCTAGTAGTGGAGACAGATTACCAGAATGTGTGAGCATGATGCAAGCATGGAATCAAGAATATTTGATGCAAGATTAAATTCAGACTAAATTTTCAGTACCTGACAGAAAAATGAGCTCCATTATTTTAAGAGAGAGAAACATATATTAATAATTCTCCAAAGCTATGAAGGGTTATTTTGCACAGAATATTATAACATGATCTATTAGCCTTAACCTGGGGACAAGCATGGAGAGCACAATTCTTATAGGATGTTAAATGCAAAATGCAGTTGTGAAAGTCCCTGAATACTAAGGTGAGTCCCCCTGTTGCTCCTATGGGAAAGGGCATAAATTCATAGGAATGAGCAGAAGGTAAGCTGAGAGCCCAAAAAAGACATCTTGCTCCTTTGGGCAAGATGGTAATAACCAATGTTTCTAGGATGGGCTACTGCTGCTGTCACTGGATGATGTTTCAAACCATTCAGTCTTGTCTGGCATATACCCAGAGAAAGTCACTGACTCTGGTAGTTTGCTGCCCTGGGTATTGCTTTGCCTGGTCAACCTATCCAAGAAACACGGTGTGGCCCTGGGAATGACCATTATATTTTACATTAAAGTTTAATATTTTCTGAGATGTCAGGAGGTTAAGAGTATGACACCAGGGACTGGGAAGTTGCAAAGATAAACATAAGCAGAACTTCAATGACCTCCGGAAAATGTGATGCAGCCAGGAATCCCTCATGGCAGGAAGGAATTTAATCAGAGCATAGAAATAGGCAAAAAATCTTCTAATGGTTCTAAGGTAATAACAGCAACATCTTTTAATTCAGGATCTAACAGGTAGACAGAAAATAAAATGCAATGTTTTTGTGTTCTAATAACATGTGCTACACCTATTGGTCCAGAATAATTTAGGCAATAACTGTGACAGATAGATCCTTTGTCACAGTATTTAGTGATATATAAAACTGTGTCTGAAGCAGACTTGAAATTAATATCAGCTTCTTTAAGCAAGAATTGTTCCTTCAGAAATAGGGGGATGTGGACTCAAATTTTACCTTAGTGAAAGAAATAACAAGTAATTAAAGGGTTCAGGGTTAGTACAAGGTACAGTTAGTATTGAAGTCTGAAAGGATAAACTATTTTTAATTAAATTTCCCAGCAGATGAAAAAAAAAAAGTCTTAAGCCAAAATATATTGAAGTCCAGACAGTCACTTCTAGCTAGACAAAAAAAAACCCGACCAAAACCCAACAAAAAAAACCCCAACTAAATTCATGTTGGTGTATTAAGGTGAAGTAAACAAAATAATGAAAGAATTCTGAACTTTGACTGAATTCATTAAATGCATCTGAAGTACCTCCACACATGAAAATGTATGTTGGCTTCTGGTTCTTGATCCAGTCTAGCATTTCACTCTACCCAAGTATTAAAAGCCCTCAGCAGAATTGCATTTAAAACTAGCATTTCTATTTAGCCTCTGGAATAATACTTTATTTAGAATAATAGGCACAACAAGAAAGGCAGGAAGGAGATTACTTACTTTGTTGGTTTTGTTGGTGGTTTTTTTTTCCTTAGAAAATAGAAATGTATACAGAAAGGGAAAAAATAGAAGAGCGGGGACAGTATCCTTCACAAGAGGGTTGATAATCAGCCTTCTTCAAATTTGTTAACATCAAAAAAATCAGTTACTGATATAGATACATTAAAAGAATAATATATAATATTTGGTTTCCAAAAGAGCTATTAACAGAGGGACACATTGGTATGAGTTACATACTTGTATAAAATATAAATAACATAAAGAAGAAAATTTCACTCTGGGATTTAAATATTGTCTCAGTGTATAGCACCTTCATAGGTCATCCATTTATTTTGCATTCTGATAAAAATCCAAGAATTCTTCCTGTTTAGCATCAATATTAAAGAGAAAGAGAAAGGGTTGAAAGATAAAGATGGGAAAAAAACCCAACAAACAACCAATATCAATAATACGTCAACTGTGTTTTGTGTACTAAAAGGAGAAGACATGTCAAATCCTGATCTTTCCATGTGTGCAGCTGCTAAGATAGACTGTAATGTCACTTGCAAACTGGATGATGAACTCTGGAACTCCACTGTCAGAACCACCCTGAAGAGAAAGACTTGGAACTCACCAAAATATAATACAGAAAGAGGCATAATTTTCTTTTTGTAAGCTCATGTTTTTACAGAAGTTTTTGGATGAGTCTAGGAAAATTTCCAGTCAGTAGGTGACTATAAAGTAAGATAGTCATCCATCCCTACAGGATGGCTGTCTTAAAACTATAGAGCTGTGCTCTCTTTGCCTTTACAGAAACATGCAGTTTCAGCATCCCAACATATCTTCTAAACAGGTTCTCCAAAAAATCAATGGGTGTCCTCCACAGAATGGTAAGAGTTGAATTAGGTATTTGTAACACAGTAGCCTTAAGAAGAAAAGAGATTTCCTGGTAGCCAGAATTAGTCAGTTATTTCCTTTAATGGTGCTAGCGGAGTGAGAAGAGGCTGAACCTCAATACTAATGGAGACGACTGGTCACTCAGAAACAGCTATTTCAGACATTGCTGATGATCAAGAATGCACCAGTTTGCCTGAAACAGTAACATTCTTAGCACAATTTTCTTCTAAAGACCTATCTCTGTCGTTTATCTGCCAGTTGTCGGAGGAGGAGAAAGAGTGAGGCAGAGACGATTTTCTTCACTAAGATGCCAAGAAGCCTTTATTTATTATTTTACAGCTCTTTTTATACCCTTTTAACTTCATGGTAATTGGACAAGAAATCCACCACCCCCTGGGGTGATTGGCTGGGGTGCCACAATACCCATAGTCAAAATATCTTTCTACTGTTTTACAAGCAGCTGCCACCAAGGTCGCAGCTGGTGAGAACCTTCACTTTCCAACAGGATGGAAAATTCCTTGCAGTAGTATTTTAACATCCACATATCTCAGTACCACAGATCTGCTAAACATTATCACAAAGTCAAAGAATGTTCACAGCTGAAAGGGACCTCAAAAGATCATCTATTCCAACCCTCCTGCCAGAGCAGGATC